>JAVTVY010037788.1:0-15682 GCA_036873755.1 Hanleya hanleyi
TAAACACATGTGGATAACCAATCCAAGTGAACAACTTTGTATCAAAAACCGGTCTGGCTCACTTGTGGCTCATCACAGTCAATAATTGTTTTTCACAAAATGGCTATTTGATCCTCTGTCGATACACCACAAATAAAATGATCCATATGCGCGACAACAAAAAATAAAAAACAAATGTTGCAAATAGTAACATTGTATATTTATTTCTGGGTCATCGATCCAAAAATCTTTATTACTGGATCATCGATCCAATAATGATGGATCAGTGATCCAACAAGGACAGAACACTGCATGCAGAACGACAGGCGTCAGTGAATGTCTCAGATTTGTCTCACCAATGGATCAAAAGATCAGTGAATTTTGACGATACGATCAAGAATCCTGTGTGGCTTTATGAGGATGCACACATCCATTTCGCATGAAGGTGGCTATCACCTAATGCAATTGAGAAACTAATAAGAATATAAATTTTCAGTGATTATCATTTCAGTTGACGAAAGGTTCAGCACTTTCAGAAAATACTTTCCTATCATACTGCTTTTAATGGTATTTTGAATGTTTATTTTATTAAGACAGAAAGTGAAAATTCCTCCAGTATCATGCTATCTCCACTCTAGTCAACCTTTTGCGTGCAAATGAGCACCACAACTGAACACTTCTGTAGATTTATAATTTTTTATAACTTCTGTAAGTCAGCCCCCTGACTGCCAAGCAAAATATACCATGCTCATGTACATGTAATACAGTAACTTGAACTGATGTATACATGTAACTTATATTTTTGTTACCAATACTCTTTTATTCGTATACATCCCGAGCCACAACAGAAAGACCATTCTGGATCATATATTTAATTTACCTTGATCACGGTTCAATAAGCCATGACTTTTTATTGCATCTCTGATCCAGCATGCAAATTAGACAGCCTCAGAGATCCAATACAAGACACATTAGATCCCTTATCCAATACCAAATTACAACTAGACATTGTCGGTACAATGACACGGTCTTTCAATGACGGTGTCCAAAAGCTATCCTTTCGTTAGAAATTAATTTCCTGTGTTACTTATGCGATGTCGATATAATAATAATTGAACACCCTCCGTTCAATTGACAAATATACATAATGCATCATGGGATTATAGAGGGATCATCAGGGTTCGGAGCTCCTTTCATCATCATTTAATTGCAATCGCGGGGTGACTCGGTTGGTACATTCGAAAAAGGAAGCTTTAATTGGTGTGTCGGGTTACATACAGGCCTTCACGCTTTGTCAATGGAGAACCGCTTAATACCTCTTTGAAACTGATCCTGCGTTACACACTTGGATGAAAGAAATCAAATACTACTTACATTTCCCGAATATCGAAAGCGTTTAACCCGTCGGGGAATAGGCAAATAGCATACTCGAAGTGGAGAAAATGTTTTTTTGTTGTATCTTCAAAACAATTAATGTTATAATCTTGAAATTTCACAAATAAACACATATATATATATATATATATATATTCCCTCAATCAAAATTGAATACATGTACCAGAAAACTTCAGCCTAGTATCTACAAACGCGTGAAACAATTACGAGATTCAGTCGTGATCCGGTTCACTCAATGATTCTGGCGCGCAATTTTAGTCGACTGGGTGTTGTTCTTAAATAAGAAAACAATCTTTACCTTCGTTGTACAATCCATTCGTACTCCATCTTGGAACATTTCACATAAACGGCGACAGAAAATATTCCCTCGTTTTAGGCACTTTTATACTATAGTCTGTCCATTTTAATTAGTCGTCTACTTTGGAGCTTGTCAATAATCAGCAGTTAACTCTGCATTAATTTTCTTTTTTGCATCGTGTAGAACAAACAAAACTCTACAAAATGACTACCATTTCTCTGTGATATCGATAACATATCACTCTTGAAATAACTTTGTAATTCTCTCCATATTAAACTCCAGTACATCTGTTTTATGTACCGGGACTCAATTACATAGGGAGACGTCATAATATATTCGTGTTGTCTAGCACAAAGGTCAACAATGCCGTTTACGGTCATAGAGGTGTGTGCGGTTTATCATTGGGCATTTTCACTGGGCATGGGATATAAGCGACACACCCACGGACCGCCTGTTATTACTTTATACGGCATCATTGACCTTTGTGCCAATGAGCATGAATACATTATGACGTCTCCCTATGTAATTGAGGCCCGGTAAATGAAACAAGTGTATTGGAGTTTTATATGGAGATAATTGAAAAGTTGTTTCAAGCGTGATATATTATCGATATCACGGAAAAATTATAGGCATTTTGTGAAGTTCAGTTTGTTCTACAAGCTGCAAAAAAGAAAATTTATGCAGAGTTAACTATTGATTTTTGACAAGCTCCAAAGTAGACGACTAATTAAAATGGACAGACTTTAGGTATATCATCGTTATAGTATCATCATATAATGCTGAACGCGATGTTAAATCTCTCTCTCTCTCTCTCTTATCATCGCCATATATAATCATAACATCGCCATCGTATCATTGACATACGATCATATCAACGCCAATCTACCATTGCCATTATTTCATTGTAACAACACCATCGTGCATGTACGATAATAACATCACAACATCGCTATGGCACCATCGCCAGAGTGTCATCATAGCAACACACTTTACAATAACATCCTCGTCCCGTCATCATGGCATCGTGTCAACATAATATTCCATCGAACCACCAAAATATCGCCATCGTACCTTTATGGTACCATTTGATCATACCATCTTCGCCGTACCGTCCGAACAATACTATTGTGTCTTGCATCGCCATCTAATCTTCGCCTTGGTAAAACGAGATCTATGATGTGACAGTAGAAATGAATTAGCCACAATATTAAACAGATAGCGGTATTGTTTGTGTGCAGTGAGCTTAATGGTTTATGAGGATGATAAAGTACAGTTGAAGTGTTCAAGATGAAGTGTGCATGGACCAATGTTGACAGGCCTTCAGTTTAAGTGTCAATTACCGACAGGATGAGTGCCATAAAGGTACTTGAGGTGTTAAGCAGAAAACAGACGTATATGATAGATGAGTTCGGATATATCGTGAACTTAGCCAATTCAGGTGAACGCAGTTCAACAACAAAACGGTCATTGTCGCCAAGAGATACCTTCAACGTACTCTTTACTTTGGCTGAAAAAGAAACATTGGCGTTGTGAAGATGAAAAAGTAGTAGCATCATTACATCGATATAGTGTCACCATATAGTATCATCATAATATGATATGATGGTACTATGGCGATCGCATCATCATAATATGATATGATGGTACTATGGCGATCGCATCATCATAATATGATATGATGGTACTATGGCGATCGCATCATCATAATATGATATGATGGTACTATGGCGATCGCATCATCATAATATCGCCATCATACCATCGCCACAGTATCATCATAACATCGGCATCGTACCAAAATAGCATCGTCAACGTATCATCATAAAATCACCATAGTGCCTCATAGTATCGGGCCATCGCATCTCATAATATCGCCATAGTACGTACCATCAACCATCGCCACAGTATCATCATAACATCGGCATCGTACCAAAATAGCATCGTCAACGTATCATCATAAAATCACCATAGTGCCCCCATAGTATCACCATCGCATCCTCATAATATCGCCATAGTACGTACCATCATAACATCGCCACAGTATCATCATAACATCGGCATCGTACCAAAATAGCATCGTCAACGTATCATCATAAAATCACCATAGTGCCCCCATAGTATCACCATCGCATCCTCATAATATCGCCATAGTACGTACCATCATAACATCGCCATAGTACCATCATACCATCGCCGTCGTACCATCAGAACATCGCTATCACTCCATCATAAAATCACCATAGTATTAACACAACAATGGCATCGTGCCGACATAACATCGCCATAGTACCATCATATCATCATCATATTACCATCATAACATGGCCATAGTATCATCATATCATCACCATATAAGCATCATATCATCACCATATTACCATCATGTATTTGCCATAATACCATCATATCATCACCATATTACCATCATATATTTGCCATAATATCATCATATCATCACCATATTACCATCATAACATCACCATAGTACCATCATAACATCGCCATAGTACCATCATATCATCGCCATAGTACCATCATAACATCGCCATAGTACCATCATATCATCGCCATAGTACCATCATAACAACGCCATAGTACCATCATATCATCACCATATTACCATCATAACATCGCCATAGTACCATCATATCATCGCCATATTACCATCATAACATCGCCATAATATCATAACATCATAACATCGCCATCGTACCGTCATAACATCGCTATAGTATCATAACATCGCCATGGTACCATCATAACATCGCCATCGTACCGCCATAACATCGCCATTGTACCATCATAACATCGCCATCGTACTATCATAACATCGCCATCGTAGATATCTTCACATGCTTCAAAATAAAAAACTGAAATTTTACCGTCAATTTTCAATTGTCGTTTTCCTTCGAAGGCCTAAATAAGAGAGCTATCTTATTAAAACGAAATATTTCGTCTTTAATGTTTCAATGAGATGCTAGTGATCAGTGACCTTGACCGTTGTCCTATTAACCTCAATCTTGGCACCCGACTTTTCGCTTTCCAGTCACAAAACTTATGGTTTGATCTGTTTCTGAAGTTTGGATACAATCCACATGCCTGGATTGGAGTAATATAGCACAGATACAGTTTTCAAAAATTTCCTGTTTGGGGGCGACGTTGATGTGGATCTTTGGCCTGCCGACCTCAATGTCAGTAGGTGATTTGTAGATTTAATATTGATAATATACTACATGTAACCAGAAGCAAATACGTTGATTGGTTTGTTTCTGATGTAACCTATAGTGTCAATTACGCTCCTGACTTTTTTTAGTGCATGTATTGGCAGTTATACATGACTGTGAGATGGTCAGTTAAATCTCTCTTGTCATTGGTCGATTATTCCTGGTGATATATTTTTAGTTCCAAGTACACATGGACTAACTCTAACCGTATTGCCACATAACACACCCAGTATGTATGAAATGTGGTCCATATCGTGGGGATTTTCTTGAATTTTTTCATCTGACCAGGCCGATGGCTGTCTAATCATCCTAAATATAAGCTTAAATTGATCTTCAAAGATAATAGTGTATTTTAATTAAATATTTAAATTTTCAAGTGAATAGTAATCACTGTAGTTCATGATGTGTGCACATTCGAGTAATTCTTGAAATTGCATATACATGAAGACCATCTGCAGACGAATTATTTCTGCTAAAACGAGTTTTCTACGAATAATTTAAGTTTAATCTAAAATTTATCGCTCATCTTATACTAGGTCACACGTGAATTGGTTTATTTAAAGGCTAATTGTAGTGGATAAGAGATTTAACATTTCAAAATTCTTTGATCCCTGTAAAAATTATTTATTAAAAAAATGTCATTTGATGTTGATGGCGATATTTATGCATAATTATCGATAGCAACGTATGACATTTATGCAGGTCAATCGGACTGAAAATAGAATTCGTAGAAAAAAGATAAGAATGATTTGTTGCATAATTCATCATAACAAAGATAAAATGGTCTTTATTCTGAACACACTGGTAATTTCTGAGCCGTTGACCGAATATTTTTTCTGTCTTGAGTGCGACATGCACGATTTGAGTGCAACATTAACTCACAAGTTGAAGGACATAACTCAGACAATAACAATAAAACATCACCTATATTGTAGACATATCCAGAAATGAAAAATATAACAGGATACCACTTTACATTGCCTATAATATTCTTCACTTATCCAGTATGCAATTCTACACCATATATATTGGGGGTATATGCAGATAAAAACGCTACATCGACTAATATTCCTATCCATTATGAAAAAAAATCTGCATCAACCATATTCTTGACATATCTGGGATAAAACGTTACACCACATATGTTGACATATCCAAGATAAAACGCTACACCATCTATTTAGATATTCCGGGCATATCCAAGATAAAACGCCATCCAACAAGCCTGGGACATATTCAGGAACCAAACCCTAGTCTAGGACATCAGACATGTGTATGTGCTCGATATCAAAACGTAAGAATTTTTTTCTATAAAGAAAACGACTGAATCTATCGGGAATTAATAGCAAAACGAAGCAAGGCACTTCCGGTTGCGCATGCGCAGTCGACTCACTATGCTCTCTTGCATATGACTGTGTCCAGGGCTCTTCGTTGGTGAATCCCCGGTCTCTAACCCATGCTGCACTCGGCAGAGGGCTCCACTTCCGGTTACGAATACGCAGTAAACCGACATATTAAACATGACTGTTTCCAGGGGTATACCTTGGTGAAACTCCGATCAAACATAAGAATATCGTTATAAAAAGAAAATGACTGAATTTGTCGGGAATTGGTAAAACTCCGATGTCTCTAACCCTTGTCGTTCTCGGTAGACCTGTGTTCCTAACCCTCTCATTCTCGGCATATAGATTCTCACATCTGGTTGCGCATGCGGTGTCAACTCAAATTGTCTTATTGCGTCAGCCTGGTTTCATGGGTATCCTTCGGTGTTTCCAGCCTCTGTCGTTCTCGACAGAGAGTTTCACTCTCCGTTGCGCATGCGAAGTCCAAAAATAATGCTCTATTGCGTATATAACTGCATGATTCTTGGTGTATCATTGGTGAATCTCCGATGTCTCTAACCTCTATGGTTTTGTACTTGATCACATTCGGTGGCACATGCGCAGTCAACTCAAATATAATGCCTTATTACGCTTGACTATAGCTGAAATTTCGGTGTCTGTATCGCCTGCTGCACATTGTCAAACTTCATATTTTTATCTCATTTAACTTCAGCATAATTACTGAATTATGAAGCAGAATTTATTTTGCAAAAAGTATCAAAATATAATACGTCATGTTCGGTTTGATTAGCAAACTATTAACGAAACAAGCAGTTATTTGCTCAAAATCGTCTGCTGACACGGCATATCGACACTAAATATTTTGAATGTAACCTCAAAAATAGAGTACATGTATCTGTCTCTCATCTCCAACATAACAGGCTTTTGTGCATTTTCCGCGTCGATTTTTCTCATCTAACTGTTGTACTCTTGACCAGCCTGTGATAATTTTGATTTTTGATCAAATACGTTTATATCTTAGATAATGTTAATTATTTTCTTATTAAAATTGTTGTTTGAACGCGGAAATCCGAGCGTCGATACCAGATCTGTAATCAGCGACATGTCAGATGGGGAGCGTCTTGAAAGATCTGGTTTTGATCATATTGATATTGGTAACAATCGGTACCGCTGAATTTAACACGATAACACACCTAAAGACCATCGTAGGTGAAGAAAGGTAAAGTCCCAAACATTCCACCTACCCAACTTTCCGCTCCATGACCCGGAATCTCGTTACCGATGTATGTAATATCAAATTATATTGAGATGCATCTAGTTATTGCAACTCACTTAAAATATTAATTATAATACTAATAGACTGTATTTGAACTAAAAAAACTTATTAGGTTTACGTCCCTTTTCATAACGGACGAGTGATAAAACAAAATATTTGTAAGTAACAACAGTGTATACAATCATATAAATGGGGAAATGCAGATATGTTCACCAACTAGTTATAGTTGTTTAACCGTTTATAATATTTAGTGAATTTTTAGACGAATGTGTATAAACATAATATCGATAAATATCGACAGTGTTTGCAGCTAACCGGATCTTTTCTTTCAAGTTCGTTTCAAATATGATCGTAGACTATTTTCCATCGCTGGGATATAATCATCGTTGGTCATTACACCCGATACATCCCCATCATATAGCTTCGGGTCAAAGAGTGGCCCTCCCCTCCTCCCCACCTCAGTATCTTTATTATATTTCTTCATTATAGGGATGATAAACATCTCTTGTCTAAGATTATATTGACCATGCTCCAGAATCGCTCTCATCATTCAAAACACAAATTAGTATTTTTGTTTTCTCAGTTTAAGTTTGTTAACTGTCCCTGACCCCTGTCCTCGTTATTAATTTCAAAGCAGGTTGGAATCGGTTCGTATATTATCCTGTCCCACTTCAACGAACTTTTCAGTCTTCATAGGTTTATAATTTACCGTTGTAGCATCCTGAATACATTTTCTGATACTTTTGATGTTCAAGTTCAAAAAGGGTTTGGTTTAAGGACGATGACTACGCAACCATGAGGTGATAATATGGCGTCTTCCTACCTTTCATGAAGTAGTCGAGCAGCCGTACATTACAGATGCGCTATCATAACGTTCGCCATCAAACGGGTCTGAAATGTTCGTATCCTGTTTAACGTTCGTCATCAGGTCGGCGAAGATCAGTCTCCCATTAGGATCGAAGAAATCTTCATCACGCGGTTGATTATAATAACTTTTCCCGTAACGAAGCATTATGTAATGATTAAGTCGATTGTAATATTCGTATTGTTCTCGTTCTATTGTTCTCGTTTTGTTGTTTACTAATATTGTAATTGCTTAGTAATCTGGCTTGTTTAAACAATTAGGTGACGAAGAGACCTTCCTCCCCTCTTATTAACTTGACAATATCTATACGCTCACTAGTAATAAGGGTTGGAAACCCAATGAGATGTTTTCTTAAAAAGTTCAATCACTGATTATAGTGAACCAGTAACGATTGTGAAAGGCTGCGTTCTAAATTAAAAATCAAGCTGCTAGGAGTTAGGCGACTTTATCTTCTCCAACCTGACGCACATCAATGTCTCTGTTTTAACTGGTTCGCTTTATCATGAAATTAAAATCTCAGAAGAGTAACATAAGTAAAGGACAGGAATAACAGTGACCGAATGAACATGATTTTCTTCATCGCTCCAGTCAGCGTGCGCTCATTTAATCAGCTTGTGTCTTCTACGTCCCTTGATCTCACTGTTAGGGACATGGGGATAACGCCGATTTAAGGAGCGTATAGTCAGCTAGGCTGTCTCTTTTATATGAGATGCCATTGGGCGTGTGCATTCCTCGTGAATGGAGAACGATCTACATTATCTTCGGACAATGTTGTGGATATTAAATTATTTATCAATATAACCCTGCTGCACTTTCCCTCAGAGTCCTATTTCCACACGAACTCGAGAAGAGCGTTTGTTACCTCGCCTCGATGTTATACGATAGGGGGCAGGTGCGACGGTACTTGTTTGTACACCTGGTCTCTAAGATTCGATCAGATCGTCGCTCTACGTCAGCACAGCAATGTCGCTATGGTGAGATAATCTGTCTTCATAATATCGATAAAATTCCCGTGAGCCCTGCGTCGAGATTTGTCGAGGATGCTAGAGGTGGCTACTCAAAAGGTTTGTAAAACGCTCTTCCTTAACGCGTGCGCAAAGGCTTCAGCCAATCATTATTCAAATAGCCGTTTTCGTCGCGTTGAAACTGGGTCAAAGTACATCGTAACTTGGAAATACGGCGATTTAGGCTTTCATTTATACGGTTATTCGTCTTCACAAGCGGTACTTAATCAATTAAACTGGTAAGTCGACTATAGGTGTAGATTACAGGGAAGCTTCGGTAAGGTTGAGATAGAATAGTGCTTATACCGTACGCGCCAATGTCCTGAACAGACATGATAATGCTTAACCAACCAACCGACTGCCATTCTGGTATCCGGCTATCTATTTCACAGAAGAACCACAATGTGGGAATGTTAGTGACAGCAAGCGTCAGATCCGACATTCAATATTCAGGCGTCGTCAATAAAATAATGTCTGCACCAGTAATAGTCCGGTGGCTTAAGGTCAAGATCGTGACAGACTGGAATAAAGCACCATATTTTGCACAAAGGCTCAATTAGGCATAAGGAATGATCTCAGAAGGGGTGCCCATTTCTGCAGGCGGTAGAAGGCCCTTAATTTGCATAAATCCAATATGGCCGCCATAATACACACAGTAGCCTCCTGTTGGCGACTATTTGACAGCTTTGAATCACCTTTTTACACGAGATTGGTTTTCCAAGAACCTGACTGATTCAAGAAGAAAATAATAACGATAATTGGAAACTTTATTACCCGTTGAATATCCAATATGGCCGCCAGAGCGTCACCAATAATGGTATTATTGCTATACACATGTATGTGAGTTTGTATACATGCTAATATATATCATATATATTTATAAAGGTTTCATTGAGAGGTTTCTGTACATGTAGCTCTGTTATGATCGACTCGATGAAGCACGCATGAAGGTTATTGGCTATTTTCTCTTCTATAGATATCCAATATGGCCACCAGCGCCCCATCCTCATTGCTGATTATCGATACTAAAACAAATGTTTCGAAGGATGAAACTTCAGGTTATCGTACATGCCACGGTTGTGAACTACATCAATTGTTGTCAATTGGATTCTTCTCAGCTCCTTACATGTAAATTAGCATGTGTAAATCCAGCGGCAAAAGGAGTTATTCTTCCAACATCGGTTGAGATCAGGCTAAAACTGTGCTAAGTAACTACCCTGAGGTAGATTTGCTTGTTTCAAGTTTCACAAACAGTTTCGATATTTGGAACTCGAGAAGATATGCTTTCACTGTGACGCGTGATCGTTCATCTGCTATGCAAAACCCTGCTATCGTAGAAGCTAAATTAGACAAAGAGTTGGCGAAAGGTCAAGCTGCTGGTCCCTTCTCAACTCCTTTTGACAATAAGGTTTGCACTCCATTAGTCTTAATCCCCAGAATAGAACCTAATATTTTGGGAGGCTCTTGGTGGCGGAGTTGTCTAAGGCGCATCACTGCTGATCGCAAGCCTCACACCGCCGAACCGGCACGGATTCGAGCCTCGCCGTTGCATGTGTGAAAGTTTGTCAGTTACATGCCGACGGGACGGGGGTGGTTCTCTTTCCGTATCCCAGCTTTCTCCATCATTAATCTGAATATCACCATATGAGTGAAATATGAGTGAAAGTCTGATGGCAAAAATCTGTTTAGATGATGCCTTCCGCATCATACCTTTCGAGCCAGCGATTCACCCCTTACTGGGGTTTACCGGGGGCGACAAGTATTTTTATGATCGGTGCCTCTCGATGGGATGCTCTACATCCTGTAAGATATTAAAGAGCTCAAGTCATTCTCTGCAATCGGTTATGACTACAAAATTCGGCATATCAGAGGTGATCCACATACTGGACGACTTCATGTTCGTCGGTGCAAATGACGCTAGCCACTGGTCTATATAGCTCTCAACACTTTCACTTGTGTGAGTATTTGGGCATTACAATCAAACATGCTAAGACTTACTACCCATCAACTATTATGGTTATGCATGGGATTCAACTGGACTGCAAAACTATGAAAGCACCATTTCCAGAAAACAAAATTCATAAACTGAAAAGCATACTGAGTGAATTCTCGTGCCGCAAAAAGGTAACTCTTGTGGAACTGCAATCTCTCATTTGCTCGCACAATTTTGCCTGTAAAGTCGTCGTGCTCGGCAGAGCATTTCTCCGCTGCCTGATTGACCTTAGCAAAAGTTGTATCACTGGCTCACCATCACATTCGTTTGAATGAAGCTAGAGCCTACCTGGCTTGTATTCCTGGAGTCTTTCAACGGAAAAGTAATTTTCTTTCTTCAAATTGGGTATCCTCTGATGTGATCAAACCAGACCAAACTGTTTCCGACGCTGCTGGTACCTTGGGTTTGGCGGTTGTTTTTGGATCCTCGTGGACAGACCAAGAATGGCCAGCACATCTTGCCCACTTACATACCACGGTCAAGAAGTGCTTGCCGTGAAATTTTGGGGCCATAAACTGGCAAATCATAACGTTCTCTCTCTTTGTGATAGTATGACCGTGGTTGAAATAATCAATCACCACTCTTTCATTGCTGATGAAATTAATGCGTCAGTTAGTAGTTGCCTGCCTTCGAAATGACATTCTTTTCAGATCAAAACATATTTCGGACACACTCTTATTCATGACAAACTCTCGCGGTTACAATTTCAGGAAGCGCTGTCTCTAGCCCCTTGGCTCAATCGCTCGTCGCACCCAATACCCTGTCTGTTGCTGAATCTTTGAAGCAGAGTTCATCTGACGGCGTCTCTTGCAGAATCTTCCTTGAAAGTATCCAAGTAATTCTTTTAGGAGCAATGATCTTGGTAGCATTTCATGTATTCTTACGCGTTAGTGAATTGACAGATCGTTCAAAACAAAACAGCAATAGCAATGTTCTTTAATAAAACGATGTCTCTTTCTCCGATCAATCTGGCCCGTTACAAGACATGCACATTATTATCCGCAACTTCAAACACAACATATCCCATAAACCAGTTCATTTGTTTATACTGATAATATTAGATATTGTCCAGTTCAACCAATATGTGCTTATTTTCGCTGACACATTTCACATCCGAGGACGGGCCCCTGTTCCAATTTGCAGCGGATGCGCCCGTTTGAGCTGCCTATTTCTCAGCTCATGTAAAAAACGGAATCTCTTTAATCGGCATTGATCCTCTTTAATAGACCATAGTTTTCGCATTGGCGCCGCCATTCATCTTCAGCAACAGGAATCCCGAATAACATATTCAAAAATGTGTAGATGGAAGTCTAACGCTATATTAGTATGACACATTTCACTTGGTAGCTATGCATTGTCCAGTCACAGCTTGCATTGTACGGTAGCCCCAAAGAATTCATTGCATAAATAAGGATCTGGTCCAACTTGACCCAGTTTGGCAAAGGTCAGTCAGGGTCTACCGTGCCATCTGAGTCAGTTATATATGATTATTTTCTAATATTCACTGTATACCTAACACCAAGAAAACAATATAAAAAAATAATTCAAAATTTCGGATCAAAATTCTATCTTTTTTTGGTGCTGACGTAGCTTTAACGTCATTATGGCGGCCATCTTGGATTATTTTTTATTTCTCGCTAGACCTTTGCCAGCACTATTGGTGTGGAAATTTTCAGACTCTTATCCCAGAGGACGGCGGATATATGATGTTTTGAAAATCGTTGGGATAAAAATTGCCATTTATAGGCCCAAAATGACCCCGGGCCCCTAATGGGCCACATATTGCCTCCTGGGCCTCGAAATCGGGGGCACCCCTTCTGATATTGTTCTCGGTGTCTCTGACGACACGTGTGCCAAATTTGGTGCTTTATTCCACTCTGTCACGATAAAGTGAAAATCTGGCCTTAAGCCACCGGACTATAATTGAAAGACTTATTTTGTATGACTTTTAACACCAAATCCATATAATAAGACTAATGCCAAGCCTGCAGGAGAATGGAAGCATGGGCTGACAGTGGAATATTTTAGGAGTTTGGAAGGCCAGTAGTGTATAAAGGGTAAATGGAGCCGCATTTCACCCGGATGTAGAGGTCATTTGTGGCGGTCACGTGGCGGGAGGAGAGGTCACGGGGAGTATAGTTCCGGCAGAAGGACCAAAAGCTACCTCCAGCACAGGAGAGTTCCAATTGTTAGAGGGGATGTATTCAGGATGTATTCCTCCGCGGTGATGCGGTTTGGCCGCGGTTTTGGCGGTGATTCGGTCTCGGGGAAAAGCTTCCGCGGAGAAACAGTAGTCCCTAGATAAAATGGTCGGATGGGGTCGAGTGAGGTATCAAAGTGAAGCTTATGTGAAGGGGCATCTAATGGGCTGGGTGTGGGGTTGACATATCGGCCTTCTGCGCATGCGCGGTGGCCGAAGGGTATGAAAATAGCCGTGTTGGAGCTAGGGGAGTGACTCATGGTCCAATGGGGTCGAGTCAGGTATCAAAGTGAAGCCTTCGTGAAGGGGTATCTGATGGGCTGGGTGTGGGGTTGAATTAGGGTCATTCTGCGCATGCGCGGTGGCCCAAGGGTATGGAAATAGACGTGTTGGAGCTAGGGGAGCTACTCATGGTCCAATGGGGTCGAGTGAGGTATCAAAGTGAAGCATTCGTGAAGGGGCATCTGATGGGCTGGGTGCAAGGTTGAACTATCGGCATTTCGCGCATGCGCGGTGGCCCAAGTGTATGAAAATAGACGTGTTGAGAGCTAGGGGAGTCCCTAATGGACCAATGGGATCGTATGAGGTATCCATGTGAAGCATTCGTGAAGGGGCATCTGATGGGTTGGGTGTGCGGTAGGAATATCATTCTGCGCATGCGCAGACGCACTGCGGAGCTCTCGTCCAATCAAAAGCGAGTATTTCAAATCCGTCACAGAGCTCTCAGCCAATCAGAAGCGAGTATTTTGACCCGGTGCATTATGGGACATATCCAAGATGGCGGCACGTATGTTCAAGATGGCGGCACATCCGGTGTCGAAAACTGGTCATTTTGTCGGGATGTGGTCACCTAGTGTCGAAAACTGGACCCTGTATGGGTCCCGCTCTACGTGTTGGGGTCTAGGGGAGCCACGAGTGGTCCAATGGGGTCGAGTGAGGTATCAAAGTGAAGCATTCGTGAAGGGGCATCTGATGGGCTGGATGTGGGGTTGAACTATCGGCATTCTGCGCATGCGCAGTCTGGCCGTAGTATAGAAATAGACGTGTTGGAGATAGGGGGGCTCCTCATGGGCCGATGGGAGCGAGTGAGGTATCCATGTGAAGCCTAGGTGAGGGAGTCACACTAGGTTGTCGTATCCATTCTGCTGCGCAAGTCACGTGGGGGTTTGTGACGTCACTTCCGGGTTTTTCACTAAAAACTACCTCCAAACATAGAAGAGTTCCAAATGTTTCCCCTTAGACGTCCGTATGTTCAACCGCCGGGACCTTTTCCCCGCCCCGCCCCGCCCCGCCCCGCCCCGCCCCGGCCGCAGCGCGCGCGCGCGCGAGTTCTCCGGAAGTGCGCGTCATCACCGGCAGTGCGCGCGCGGACGCATGTCAGGTCAAAGGGTCACCTCCAGGTCAAACGGTCCAATGTCCAATGAGACAATGTTGCGGCATCGCTATAGTCAGGCTTGAACCCCAAAAAGGGGATTGTAAATGAACCTGGGAAAGATGGGCAGGTCCATTTGGACCAATCAGCGGTCGAGAAAAAGAACCAATCAGCGATCGAACAATCAGCCAATCGAATTGGGGTACTCACGGTGTGCTTTCGCTGACGTCCGCGCCTACATCTGGGTTCCTGTACACCCGGGTAATGTTTTCTGGACATGGATGGGTTACCTTTGGCTCCATTCTAGGCCACTGATTGGCTAATACGGTGTTCAAAACCAGTTTCATGCATTATGTTCATATAACTTATAGTAATAAACTTAATCTATACGTGTTGGACGAGTCTTCACTCACCGTCTTCCTTTACACGCACCTCAATGAAATGCCCGCTCCAAACCTAGACCAAAAAACACGTCCTTGGTCTGTAGGCTGATTTCATTGGCTCTCTATTTTACTATAGTGCTCTTGCATTCTAACCTTGATGGGTTACCTAGAACTTATAGTCATAAACATAATCTATACGTGTTGGACGAGTCTTCACTCACCGTATACACGTACCTCAATGAAATGCCCGCTCCAAACTTAGACCAAAAGCACGTACTTGGTCTGTAGGCTGATTTCATTGGCTCTCTATTTTACTATAGTGCTCTTGCATTCTAACCTTGATGGGTTAC
>JAVTVY010037789.1:0-16705 GCA_036873755.1 Hanleya hanleyi
ACTGCATCGAATTGGCGGGAACACGAGCTGATATAGACTCTTCGTTCTTCTGGGTTGGAGGTAGGAAGTGATCCCGTTCGCCCGGATGAAAATACGATTCAAATCGCAGCGCCATCTATTGAATATTACCACGAAACTCTCCGTCTTTCGGTATTTTTCGTCAGAGTAGGCCAGACCCAGTCGATCAGTCTAACTGGACTTCCCCTGAAAAATATGGCTATGGAGGATTAAACCATAACACGAAACGGGCTTAACCTGTAAATGCCAGCCGTTAACTCTCTCTGGTTAATTAAATGGACGACGTCGAAGTTTCACTGTTCACTTCCTGGTTCATCGCTCGCTGGCGGGGTTCCCTGTAGAATCCTACCACGGGTGTTCTGCCGTGGTTTAAAGAATGGGGACACTCTTCACCGTTACACTTGGTTGCACATGCGATTGAGAGAAACGCTCAAAAAATAGGCGACAGTATCTTTTACGGATGTCGACACCGATACCTTAAGAATTCAACTATTTAAGGCTGCATGCTTCTATAATTAGCCGAATCAGTTGATGCTCGGATGGAATACTTCGGAATATCTGTTTTTCTTAATTTTGGTTCTTGTCAGTAGTCTAGGTGTGTAGCCAGTTCCTGGCTCTACCTGTCTGTTGCTACAGAATCTCGCCGTCTGGGAAAACCTTAGATTATTGCGATCTATCATTACGAGTAGTGGAAAACGGAGAGCCTTGTATCAAAGGAGCAGGAAAAAGTTCAATTAAGGTTCAGGGAGTGACGTTATCAACGGAAGTGACGCAATCACCGTAGTATAAGGTTCAAAGTTCAGGTTCAGAGCAAAATCAGAAGTAAGATTAGGAGCAAGATCAGTAGCAAAAGCAGGAGAAGGAGTTATTCACCGGTTCAGTGATCAAGATCAGAGAGCCAACAGCAAAACATTCGGTCGCCATGGTTGATGACGTGGCGATTGCTTGTAGAGAATCGCCGAGTATGATTAATAACGTGATATATAAACGGATTAAACGATTACATAATAATAACATTTCCCATCATGACACAAGCCCACTTGATGGCATTGAGCGCGTCACGGATGAGCGGTTGGAAGTGACGACTGGAAGTAGCGGGTTATCTCGTGTCCAGTGTTGCCTTGTAGGTTAACAAATGTAACCTCGAATAATGTCATAGTAACGTCAACAAACATTAAATACGGCGTCGAGTATAGACAAGCCGCACTCTTAGAGAAACCGTCGAATGCATCACATTGTCACTACGAAACGTATACCATGCTGTGGAGTGAAGATTACGATGCTGATGAGTGGATCAAACTTTTTTTAGACCAGGCTAAAACTTTTGTGAGGCACGAAGCCTGTTACAATGGGAGAAATAAAGTATATCAACCTTCACAATCCCAAAACACTTCAGAGGAAATCGATACGAGTGATTCAATTAACAATCCATCCATATCCCCAAGTAAATAAGTTGTAGAGCGGGCTGAAGAAGAACTTGATAGACCGCACCAGAAAGCTAACACATCTGTGCTATTGAAGGGCTGGCCGGGGTTGCGTGCGTGCGTCTGAGGCCGGTATGTAACACGACGCACCAAATTAAAGGCTTACAAGACCGACTGAGTGTCCAGGGATCTCGCGTTGGCTATTAAATTGATGTCGTATTACATGAGGGAGGTGACAGGGTCATACACCTTAACCGCGATGACATTTAATTCCCCCTTTTCAACATGTGATAATTTGTGCATTCATTCATCCACTGGACAGGTTATCCTGAAATATAGCATCGCTCATGTAACTCGAAACTAATTTAATTGTCAACGTACAGTACATGTGCCGCAAGGCGTGAAGACCTATATGTAACCTGACTCACCAAATTAAAGCTTGCTTTTCCAGCTGTACCAGCTCAGAGACCTCGCATTGGCAATTAAATTGGTGTCGTCTTACATGAAGTGGCACGGTAATTGGATAGGCTTGAAACTTGATGACATTTCATCCTACTTCTATCAAATGATGCAAAGTACTTCCATGGCAATTAAATGGCATCTTGGGATCGTAATACAACTCAATGACACCTCCTCCATGTAACACGACATCAATTTAATTGCCAACGCGAGGTCCCTGGACTGGCACAACCAGAATAGCAAGTTTTGCGTATCGGGTTCGCCTTGCGGCACATGAACTGTGTGTTGTCAATTAAATTAGTGTCGTGTTATATAAGCGATGACAGATTTCGGATGATTGGTCACCTGCCATCCAGATGAATGGATCCACACATCATCATGTGATTGAAAGAGTGATGAAACTTCATCAGGGTTTACATCCATCGTGCTATGATTACCATCTGCCGTTTAATTGTCATGGATGCACATTGCATCATGGGATAGAAGAGGGATAATACGTCATCAGGTTGAAGGTCTGTTGCATTATTATGCCCCCATTTGCCATTTGTCATTGTCGTACGTTGCATCATGGGATAGAAGTGGGATAAAATGTCATCAGGTTTCTGAATTTGTTATGACCTGTCATGCAAAATTGCTTCAGTAAGATTTAAGGACTACCAAGAATATCCTGTTGGTCACCATTTTTCAAAATATGCAGTTTAGATAAATAATTATCACCATCCTCTATGGGGACTATGAGGTTTGCCAAGTTTATTTGATACACAATTTTTTTAACGGAACTTGCTATCTTGGAAATTATTTTAAACATATGCCCAGAAGAGGTTATTTTAGCAACAACATCCCACAATATACCCTTTGAAGAAACGGGTTGACTATGCATGAGGTGTTAACCCGTTTTGTCGCAATTGTGACAAAATACAATAATTGTGACAAAACGCCTTGTGATGTACCTTCACTTGATTTTATGTGTTCAAGGATAACATGAATGTCATATGATTCTCAAATCCGACAATGGTTTGTTTTTAGTGCCGTCACTGCAGGTTTATGGCTGGCAGAACTTAACTCTCGGGATAAAGGACCCGTCTATATTTGATATACCTTCATCATGTAACACGGGTTTCAACCAGGTAAGGCTTCACATATTCCTTTAAGGATATCTACAGGTAGTGAATCAGAGTAATTACCCTTTCGAATAATGTGTGTTGTTGCATTCATAATAGTGTAGTATGAGGAAAAACAAGAAAACTGTATGCGTTCGTGGGCATCTTTTGGCTTTGAACAATGTTAAGTGGACTGACCCATTTGATAACCCATAAAGCATAGGAAATAGCCCTGGTTTAGAAGCATATTCATGAAAAAATCATATAAATATCTTTTCGTTATATTCTAACTGAACATAATCACAATATCTATTAACATTTATCAAATTGGATGGGTGTTGCTGCGCAAAATTCTCGACTGGAAGACTTTCAAAGGAAATTCCTATCTTTTAACCTAGGAAAGGAAGATAACCTACTAGGAAAAACAAGCAAGAACATGGAAAATGACTGCCAAAGCCCAAAATCACCAGCGAACTACATTAACCGACATCAATGCTAGGTGTATGGAGATATAGACCAGGTCTAAATAACTTTCCAAATCACGCTTCACATATCCTTGTCTTCCCAGCTATTTTGGGGCCCACGCAATGTGTGCATGGGTGACACAGTCTGGTTGCCACACCAAACAATCTTTGCTCTCGCGCGGACAAGGTTTCACGCACTCGCACCATATTGAGGAAGCCAGTGTTACTTCGAAAGTGATTGGCCGACAACTTTCCATGCTCCTCCACCCAAAGTGACCGACAGTTGTTCATTTTGCCATGTTTTTCGCACCTGCCTCGTACTCACCATGTAAACAAGACAGGAATATACAATTCAAGCTATTGACTGTATGGATTTTCGACATTTTTCACAAGAGATCCTGCAGATGGCATAAAAAATATAAATTCAAGCCAAACATATTTGACACAACTCATCATGGATGCCAATAGCGGACTATCTTATTTGCCCGGCTTTGATATGTGGTATTTAGGCTGTACTTCAGTCCTTCTGTAAACTGTCACAAGAAAAATCCATTGATTATACATCCACCACTTACCTCTACGTTGTTAACTTTCATACAGAACTAGGCTGGGCAGTACGCCGTTGTCAACAAGACGTATAATTTTATTGACACTGGTTATGATATTTAGCTTCCGTGGAAGAGTATGTAGCTACATTTGAAACGCTGGGGTCCATCTGGTGACAGTGGTCCTCTCCCCTTCCAACCGCGATCCCCCAATCCCCTAACCACACATATACACACACGCGCACACGAATGAATGATGATTTTGGCGAGAGCGGTCTCGATTTTAAAAATTGGTCTTATAACTAACATTAGTATGAAGAGTCGTCTATTTTGGAGCTTGGCAACAATCAGTAGTTAACTCTGCTTAAATTTTCTTTTCTGCATCATGTAGAACAAACTGAAATCTACAAAATGACCACCATTACTCCGTGATAGCAATAATTTATCACGCTTGAAATAACTTTACAGTTCTCTCCATATAAAACTCGAGTATAGTCGTTTCATATACCGGGCTTCAATTACACAGGGAGTCATAATTTATTCGTATTTACTAGAAGAAAGGCCAACAATACGGTGTATGGTCATAGAGGTGTGTGCGGTTTATCATTCGGCAATTTCACTGGGCATGGGATATAAGCGACACTCCCACGGACCGCCTGTTATTACTTCAAACGGCATCAACGACCTTCGTGCAAGTGCGTTGAATACATTATGACGTCTACGTATGTAATTGAGACCCGGTACATGAAACAATTGTACTGGAATGTTATATGGAGAGAAATACAAAGTTATTTCAAGCGTGATATACTATCGATGTCAAGGAGAAATAGTCGTTTTGTAGAGTTCAGTTTGTTCTACACGTTGCAAAAAGGAAAATTACGGTATGCAGATTTAACTACTGATAAGCTCCAAAGTGGACGATTTTACTAGTAAGCCCACTGGACTTGGCCTGTTGCAGTCAGACCGAGAATCCTAAGCTGTCTTCTAATGGCCTTGGCTAATTAGGATTAAAGTGGCGATTCATAGATGACCTGATTCCTACGGAAGCGTATTAGTGCCAGTGTGAAAAAATTTTTTCCGAGATTTATCTCCTAATTAGGACTTATTATCTCCTAATTAGGAGAAAATTATCTCCTAATTAGGACATATTATCTCCTAATTAGGACTTATTAGATAATTATCTCCTAATTAGGAGATAATTATCTCCTAATTAGGAGATAATAAGTCCTAATTAGGAGATAATATTATGCCCTAATTAGGAGATAAATCTCGGAATTTTTTTTGTCACACTGGCACTAATACGCTTACGGAAGCGTATTAGTGCCAGTGTGAAAAAAAAATTCCGAGATTTATCTCCTAATTAGGACATAATATCTCCTAATTAGGAGATAATTATCTCCTAATTAGGACATATTATCTCCTAATTAGGACTTATTATCTCCTAATTAGGAGATAATTATCTCCTAATTAGGAGATAATTATCTCCTAATTAGGACATAATAAGTCCTAATTAGGAGATAATTATCTCCTAATTAGGAGATATTATGTCCTACTTAGGAGATAAATCTCGGATTTTTTTTTTCACACTGGCACTAATACGCTTCCGTAGATTCCCTGTCTGACTGCAACAGGCCCACTGTTATTGATCAATAAAGTCATGGTTGGTGAAAATTTGTCCTCCTGAGGGCAAGAATTGTTCAGTGGGACCTTCAGGTCTTGCCATCAGTGCATACGAAACTGGGACCAAGTAGCCTACATGAAAATAGCTGAATTGACAAGCCTATGCGGTGTTGGCGTGGGGAAGATAGCTAACCCTGAATCAGGCTTGATCATTGAATTGTGTTTGATCCCTTAGTGGTCGGAGGTACTGGGGTATTTTCATATTCTAAATTGTCCCGTTTATAGATAAAATAGCAATCTCGTCGTAGTTGTTCATTTCGACCAACCTTTATCTCGGCACCATGTTATATTGGTCATTTATGTTTTACTAATTTTCAGGAACATCACCCGGTCAAACTGAGTCAATGCATGGGGTTCGTACTGGATTTGTATTAGCTGACCATCCTGTTCCAACTCAGATGAATTCCTGGGAAATATCCGTAATCCATAACCATCCCCTGGAACTATGTATTTATCTGTATAGCTATTTGCATAAACATTAATATTTGATTAAAACACATTGCTCACCCTTAAAATATGCTTTCTCGTTCAATATGTTCAGAGAACGCCACAAACTCCGCGAGATTTATTAATGGTGTGTACCCATGGTATCATAAAAGTGGCTTTTATGTATTTTCGGAAACCAACTTGCTGATATTTCAGGTGCACTTTCATTATCAATTTCTCTTCATTGTGAATATATGTGATACTGCAATTTTCTGGTATCATTTAATCGGAAGAGTCATGCATGAAATCATGGATATTTGGTCGAATTTCGTGTATTACCACGTTACTCTCGACAATCAAGTGCATCAAACTGTCAGCCTGGTCAATGGTGCTTATCGACGACACCATTTGCTTGGTGCACTACCCCACAATTCAACACGTTATATATCATTAACACTATACGAATGATCGGTTCTAGGCGCAACGTGTGGCTCACTATATTGTCATTGAGTACGAGGCATCCATCCCATTTGCAGGTCGAGTAAAGAGAAGCATTTTCGAACAATATTATGTGGCAAGTTATCAACAAACCAAATTAAAGAATCCGTTAAGTCGTTTTAATTTTATTATGCAGAAACGAAATTTCTAGTTGGCCTCCAGGTGGCTCCACCTATGGGCTTATGCTCATGGAACGCAAACTCGAGTGAGATCTTGTGGCATGATAGCCAGTCAGTGAGATCCTGTGGCATGATAGCCAGTCAGTTCAAATTCATTTGTCCTGTAACAAAAGGAGAGGGTATGTATAAATGTCTACTTGATCATGGAAGTAGTTGAAATCGACACGGGTTCCAGAGGGCCGTCACTCATTTACGGATTGACATCGATACTGGTTTCGACAGCAAATTTATTATTTTGGTATTCAAACTATATCTCATTCTATATACTAATCACTCATTGAAAAGCTTCGATGCCGTGTGGATAATGTTCTTTCGGGACAGCAAAAAAAAAGTAAATGAGAAAAAAATATTAAAGAAAATAACAAAAAAAAACACGTGATCTGTTTTGCTAAGATCTTCGAGTGGAATGACAGACGGCAGATGAACGATTCCAAATGGGAGCGCCATTTATGCGGTGCCCGGATATCGCAGTAATTCAAATTGCAGCGCCCTTAAGAAATTCTAAGGAGCATAAACAGGTGACGTCATTTGAAACCGGAACGAACTTGAGGAAAAGGACATCCTAATCTTGCACTCACGGGTTCTAAACTGCCATGCATATGTTTAGAAATATCCATGGCATTGGGTGAATATTTTAGAGTCAGGAGGAGAAAATCTCCGGCATTCTTGTGTTCAGTACGTACTCCGACTCAAAGCATGGGTCAATTGGAAGGTACTAGTGTTTTAATCTTTTTCGATTTTGCGTGAATAATCGCATTCAAGGAGTACTTGTGTCAAATTCACACAAATTATTGCAGATACGCCGAAATCTCAGAAATAGCGACTTCACGATGCCAGGGAAGGTGTAATGGGGATGAAAGGACTGTTTATGCAGTAACTGATGGGTGTCTGTAGGTTTGAAGAAGACTTTGGTGCCAAAATGACCAATCTGCATGAACCTAGATCCTTTGTGAATGTTAACATCATTAACGCTGGTGGGACAGGATGAATGTGAAAGTTGTGAATGTGATGAATGTTATGTGGTCGTTATTTCTATTCGGGGAGGGATCTTTAGACAGAACTTCGTGGATAATAGACAAGCCTTGGGCCTAGTCAATATTGGTGTAAAGATCATCAACGTCCATGGTAAATAGTAGGATGTCCTTGTGATAGACTTCGTGATTCAATCGTTGTAAGAAGTAGTAGGATGTTTTTGTGAAATCGGATCATGTATGGAGTCTACATATTCGGCGACCCTTCCTGAATCTGAAACAATGGGGCGACATTTAGTCATTCGTGCATTAGGCCACGACGACACCCGTTTATGGATCTTGGGAAGTAAATACAAGAGTCGATCACTTCTTATCAGCAAGGATCTTATCAGCAAGATACATGTATTCCAATTCTTTCTCAAAATGTGTATACTATCAAGAGATCTAGAAAGAAATGTATCCAATAACGCTTGATTGATTTTGAGGCATAAGTGAGTGGCCAATCGGGATATCCCTATGCATAACGAAGGTGGCACCCCTCCTTTATCAGCCGGTTTAATAACAATGCCATGTCTATACATAAGTGGAGACAATGCTTGCCTCTCAGCAGCTAAGAGATTATCCTAATAGATGTCAAAATAATAATGGGAAATGTATTGGCGCAGATAGTTCTCATAATGGTTAAGGTCAAAACATAGTTATTCAAAGAGGATCTGAAATTCGATTTCACGGCAAAACGGTTAGATTGGAACCGGAGTCGTTCTTTGTCCAGAAAACAATATTTAAGCGCAAGCGACGTAAGAAGTTCTCTAAGTCAGGGGAGCGTTCGAGCCATTTATATATCTTGTAAAAGTATAGGTGTCGGGACAAAGGATAATTCTTCATCGGGAAGTGAAATTTCAGGCAACAACAACTTTAATTTGGTCAGATTGAGAACAATATTGGAGGTCCTCGGCATATTTGAGGAGGGATTCCCCAGCAGTTTCCTGTTGTATTCTAAGCCAAGCTTGACAAAGATCATTGGCTGAAGTATCTATTTCTATAAATTGAAAAGTGGAATGAGCGAAATAACCGATAGTTATCGTCGATAATAGAAAGTTGTTCGGGTGTTCCTTGTGTCTTGGAAATAGGATTCATATATATGTCTGCTTTGGGGCAGTTGTAATGTATAGCGTCCCTAAATGTGAAAAAAGCTCAAATATTACGTCTATTTCGTTGGCGTTCGTTCACGCCAATATTCAAAAAGACGTTTTTAATGTCAACATCCGTCAGAAGGTGAATGAACGTTTGTAGGGTGAAACCTGGTAACGGAAGAATATGGCAATTCTGCGGAGGGACATGGCAAAAAATAAATATTGGCCCCTATTAAGTCGTTATAACGACTTATTAAGTCGTTATAACGACTTATTATGTCTTTATAACGACTAATTATGTCGTTAGAACGACTTAATTGGGGCTAAAAAAAAATTTCCATGTCTCTTATACGGTTCCGTACAATTCACAATCTGTTCCGTAATGCGGAAATATTGGAATCACTCAAAATCAGATTGGACGTATTAACGCATTTGATTTCCTCCCGTCGGTTACTAAAGCGGGGATATCGAGATTCTCGGGTAGGAGCAGATGCAACGGTTGCAATACTCATATGTTTTGAAAGAGAATTAGGAGATCCAGCTGGTTGGTCTACAAAATAATTTTGGAGGTCAGTGTGATTCTCCAATTCTAAGCTCCGACGAGGTTTATGTTTGATTTTTGATTTAGGGGCACTACTCGCAGATCTTAGCGAATCAGACCACGGGTGTTTTTCGTTATTTTCTCTAATATTTTTTCTCATCTACTTTTTTGGGTATCCAAGTTTGAATTAGCATCTCTTTATCTCTCTATTGATTTATTTGTACGTGGAATGAAGAAACGAAAATTATCATATTCACATAACAAAGAAAAATCAGACAAAAATTATTCTCCCTGATATTGCCGGGGTTCGAACCCTTGTTCATTTTGTTGATATGAACGAGTTTGTGTTTCAAACATCAATAGTGTATCAACTGGACTAACTTCACTTGTCTGAGTTAGAGAAAGAATTTTGGTATACTTGAAATTGCAATGATAACAGTATATTTTATGAATCGTAAAGTTGTAGTTTTTACTGTGAATGACGTCTGCGACCAGTAACATTTTCTCACGTTAGAGAGATTATCACAATATGATGGCCATGGTACTTCTCGATTGTCAAAATAAACTCATGTGGGCAAAATTCCCTCCTAAACGGGATTGTTATTGCAAAGTGTAAAACTATGGGTGGTGTACCTTACCAAATCTTTAGTATGCTTTATGAGTCTATGGTTGTGCATGTTATGACATATGGTGCGTCGGTTTGGGGAACATCAGATATATCTTCTATTAATGCGGTACAACATAGGGCTGAACGTTTTTATCTTGGTGTAGGTAGATACACCCCAAATGCTGGTATTAATGGAGAAATGGGGTGGCTGCCGATGGGTATTAAACAATGGAATAGAGTTATTGGTGACTGGACAAAATATACAAATATGAATAGGGATAGAATTAACAACAAAATTTTCAGATGGGCGTTCAACTCTTCGGGCAAAAATTGTAAAAATTGGAGTTATAGAGTGTGCCAGATGTTAGTGGAAATCGATTCTTTTCATCTCTCAAATATTGATGTACGGTACGATCCTAAGTTTGCCATTAAATATGTAGAGGAAAAGCTTTTTGATCGATATATACAAAAATGGAGGAGTGATATGAAGAGTAGTAAGCTTCGTTGGTATAGGGAATTTAAGAATAACTATGGAGTTGAAAGCTATGTGCAAACTGTATTTCAGAAAAGCATAGAAGTGCTCTTGCAAAATTCAGGTGTGGAGTAGCTCCGATAAGGATAGAAACCGGTCGATATGAAAATCTAGCTATTGAGCAAAGGGTGTGTCCAATCTGCAATAATGGTATTGAGGATGAGCTGCATGTTCTTGTAACTTGTCCAGTTTATGACGACTTAAGGTACGACATTCTTTCAGAAATCAACTTTATGTATATAGGGACCGTTTTGTAATTTTGTCTGACCAGGACTTGTTAATTATAATGCTGTCGTGTATTTCGCTAGCCAAATTAAGTGCCAAAACCTGCTTCTTAATTCTAGAACGACGGAGAAGTATTTTATATTCGTGATCAAATGAATTTATCTGTACGTTCAAGTATTTGATCTATAGTATCAGTCTCTCATATCTCTATAAGAGTGGCATTTGTATATATTTTAATTGAATTCTATGTATTTTTATCTGTATATGCAAATGGTGAGACGTAAATAAATTATATATCATATCATATCATGGATTGGTTCAATGCAAGAGACGGGCCATTCCGTATCAAAGTGACTCCAATCAACTCACCAGCTGACTGCCTTTAACGTACTCTCTTCTTTCAACATGGTATCAACTATGGGCGTACTTGAAATTTAAACACAATCACAAGGGACCTCTTGTGGTTAGGTATCTAATAAGTTTGAAAGTCATTCTAATCCGCCTAAGACCTTTTGCTACTGTATAGTGAACGGTGACTTTATTATATGAATTAGGTCTTTGGACTAAGAACGCGAAAATTCTTTGATATGGACGACGGCTGAATATTGGATGACGAACTAGACGCTTGTATGTTCAGCTGATCAGCTACTGGTTCGTGTAGTTTCACTATCTTTTAACCTAGTAGAATATTTTGAACTGGTTGCAGCTGGCATATTTTCTTGTAATATTTGCCAAATTAGGTATAATGTCACTTTCTTTTAATACTGGGTAACTATAGTACATATGTATTTAATTATGTCAGTTATCACTGTCCAAAGTAATCCCCATGGTGAAAAGTTGGGACAAACTGAAAATATACGAACTAGTACCTGATCAGCTACAGTACAACGGATCACTGCACATACAGGCTCTTCTTTGTTCTCTTAATAATGTGTAAAAAGGTGGATTCTATGATGCTGAAAAGAAATTAATAGTTCCCTCCAGGTGGCTTCAGCAAAACGGGACATCAGGCCACATCTTACAGCAAGATACTCTATTATTGGACGAGACAGATGGACAGCCTCCCCCCCCCCCCTCCAACTTCGTTTACAGAGGTGTAATGAGGCGGTCAAACGTCAAACATTTATATCTCCGTGAAAGTACATCCATCTATGGAAGAATGTTAAAATGAATACAAGAGAGATTGTCGAAAATTACTGAAATCAAAATGCGTCTTTCTCTACAGACAAGAGACGGGCGGACAAGAGAAGTGGCGGAAGAAGAATTAAAATGAAGGGAAGAAAGACGAAATCGACAAAAATATAAGACATCACACGAAATCGACAAAAATATAAGACATCACACGAAATCGACAAAAATATGACATCCATGGGAAGCCTATTAGTATACGATACTCGTAGGATAGCGACACGTGTGAGTAGAGTATACTGGTAGGATAGCGACACGTGTGAGTAGAGTATACTGGTAGGATAGCGACACGTGTGAGTAGAGTATACTGGTAGGATAGCGACACGTGTGAGTAGAGTATACTCGTAGGATAGCGACACGTGTGAGTAGAGTATACTGGATACTTGTGTTGGTGGTCGTTTTACCCTCTGCACTGCAGAGCTCAGAAATGACCCTTGCACGTTAGCCTGACGAAAATGGCAATGATAGCTGAAGTCTTATGATCGCATCTTGTGCACGTGGCCGTATACAAAAATAAGCAATAAACTAAAATACAGCTTGTGACGGATTCGAGGTCAGAGTCATACAGAAAGAAAATCACAAGAGTGATCAAAGTTCGTTTGTGGACGTCTGGATGTATGAAGGTGTCAATCAGTATAAATTAACGCATTTCTGGTCAATCGTTCCACTTTGCGCATTAGATAATGTTGGCTGAGATTCTTTTTGCGACATGGCTCGGCCTGGTATCGGCCCAAAGCGACTGTTGTTCTCCGGACCAATGGGAGGCGATTGTGGGCTTTGTCGAAGGGAAGGCTACACCCGGTGACCCAGAGGCTATCTCGGTAAAGCTTTTCTTCTCACTCTGTCGATGATGATACTGATGTTAGGATTTGTTGTAAAATACGCCCGTGATGAAAAACGGGGTCGTATAATGCGATAACGATTTCTGTTCGTTTATCCATCTGTGAACTTTACGTGTTCGTGCGATATCTCCATTCCAGTTCCAGGTGATTGACTATTACAAAACATGAGGCAAAGAGAAGCCTATTAATTCTGAGGTCAAGGTGAAATGTCAAGGTCACTGTGGCCGAAAAATCAATAAATCTTTGAAAAATGTTAATATGTTTATTCTATAACTACAGTTCAGAGGTATGGATTGTGAGAATTATTGATTTTCCGCCAATTTTGTGCAAAGGGTATTCGGTGCTCGGTCCTGTCGTCTGTCTGTCCATATTGCATGTAAACAGATCTCTTGAAGGGTTAGATCCAGGCTTTCCAAAATAATATATTCCACTTGAGATGGGTCAGAAGCCAAATGAAGATGACTGACTCTGACATATTTCATCTAGGTCAGTTTCTAGTGTTGGTGATAGGTTTACATGGGTTGTATCTAGGCTCTTCAAATTCATATGCAACTGTTGACTGACTAGATGCCTTTCCAATTCACACTTACCTTGATCAATGCTATCAATCTCAACCTCTAGTTACTGCAATATCTGGCAGAATTATGGCAAGGCTCACCAAATCTAAACTACAGTATATATGTAACAAAGGGTCAAAGGTGGGCTTTCCAAATTCATACTACATATGTCACTGATGATGGGCTAGAAGTATATACAATGTAACCGATTTTGACCTATTTATCAGGGTCATATTCCAGTTAATGTGATATGTTTTAAGATTTTAGTTATGGGTAATTTTAATTATCTATAGCACTATCTTTCGTATGATTATATATTGTTTTCCGAATTCCTACTGTATGTAACGGGTGAGGAATTCAGGTCATTGAAGATGATTGATCATGGCCTATTTTTTCTAGGTCAAATGCGCTATTGAGTAATATATACTATGATGGATGACGTTCGATTATGATTAATTCAGATTAAAATTTATTTACTCTTGTTCACCGACAACTGCTCGCCGTTCAAAGAAACCATAATGTAGTTAAATATTATAAAGTCAATAGAATCTGATACAAATATTAGACACATTAGGCATTTTTTGTTACAAAAGGCTAAATTAATTCTTTGTGTTGTAGGGATCAAGGGTAAGATGGAATTCCACGTTGAGATGAGCATTTAAGGTTTTTTGGAGGGTTATCCAAGCTGAATTAGTTGTATGTTGTGTAGAGTTTACGGTAGACACAGATAACACGTCAGTTATTAGATTTAGGTCGTGTTTGGGTCAGTTTTGAGGTCAAAGGAGGTCAAAAATGGGTATAAATCGGTTCTAACATGATATCCTTTGTGCTGTTCATTACGAATGAGTAATCATGCTGAATTAGTTGTTTGTGGTTTGAGGAAGGCATGGATAGTAAGTTAATTGGAATGAAGATCATTTCTGGGTCACCTTTGCGGTCAAATGTGGTCAAATATTGACGAAAGTAGCCATATAGAGTACGATGAGGTAGCCAGTCGTAGTCCAAGGATTATCTCGAACGAGATCGTATTATATACAAACAGCCACTGCAATCGGATTGATGGAAATACAGCACTAAGCAATATACTGGCAATATATATGTTAAAAAGTTAAAAGAAGGTTCATTTTGTGAGTAAATTATGATACCCTAGAAAGAATAATGTTCATTGATCTATTACATATATATATATATATATCCATATATAATCCACAGGGTCTTCAGGTGTTACACTACGACTTCACCAACCAGAGGATAGCCGTTCTCTCTCAGTTACCCAATTCACTCGATCGACTTAAGGTTATTGCAGAGTATAACAAGGTAAGGAATTCACATCTTCATTTTATCAAGCCAATTTCTACGTTCCCACTACGAACTTCCCTTGATATATCTGGCCCCCTTCAATGTTCAAAGAACTTATAAATAGACACTAGACGTCGCTGACCGCGAAACCATTTGAATTTCGAAATGTGTCATAGAATGTGTCATTGATTGGCTGACCTATATATTGGGCCAATACAAGCACCATATTAGGAGGAATGACGCCGCTACTTGAGGATGATGTCGCTCTACACACAAATGGCGTGTAGGTTCTGATTGGTTAGTCTTTCGTTCGTGCGTGAAATTTACAACTCGAATTTTGAACACTGAAGGTGGTCAGATAAATCAAGGCAGGTTCGAAGTGGGAACGTAAAAATTGGCTTGATAAAATGTTGGCCCGTGCTGATTAAGTTGGGATATTGTGCCATTCTCAGTTCGCATTATTGTAGAATTAAAGAAGTTTATGAAAATGGTCATATATTCAGTTCTCCGACAAGGGGGTATGGTATTTGAACTAGCGTATCAAGCACAAGTACCGAACCGTGGAGGGGACATAGTTAATGTATTTTTAATTTCCCCCGAGATAATATCCCCCGAGATAATTTCTAGGGGGAAATTCGCCATCGGTCAATTATCTCGGGGGAAAGTAATTTACCCCGAGATAATTATCTGAGGGGAAATTCGCGACTGGTCAATTATCTCTGGGAGAATTATCTCGGAGAAAATTAATTTCTCGGGGAAAATTAATTTTATATAACATATGCAGAAGCCTAGTAGTCTATAGTGAAGATGACTGAACCCATCTATTTATCTAGCTTAAATTTGATTATTGGTGTTAGGTATTGAAGGATTACGTCTATAGGCTCTCAAAATTCCTACTACATATGCAACAGGAGTAGTATACAAAGCGTAAGTAAAGTCGACAGCGCCTCACTGCGCATGCGCGAAGGGGGGTTTTTGGGGTGTATTGGGGCGGTATTGAGGCGGTGTGCGCAGGTGAATGGGGCGCAGGTATGACGTCACTTCCGGTCTGGGTGAATGGGGCGTGACCTTGGGAGCATGTATTTCTCCGCGGTGATGCGGTCTGGCGGTGATGCGGTCTGCCTCCGCGGACCGAAAGTAGTCCCAAAACCGTGGGTTTTCGTGGAAGTGTTCGGCAATCTGTAGGGACCGCTAGTGGACCGATGGGGTCGAGTGAGGTATCAAAGTGAAGCATTCGTGAAGGGGCATCTAATGGGCTGGGTGTGTGGTTGACATATCGGCCTTCTGCGCATGCGCGGTGGCCGAAGGGTATGAAAATAGCCTTTTTGGAACTAGGGGAGCCCCTAGTGGACCGATGGGGTCGAGTGAGGTATCAAAGTGAAGCATATGTGAAGGGGCATCTAATGGGCTGGGCGCGGGGTTGAACTATCGGCATTCTGCGCATGCGCGGAGGCCCAAGGGTATGGAAATAGACGTTTTGGAGCTAGGGAAGCCCCTAATGGATCAATGGGGTCGAGTGAGGTATCGATGTGAAGCATTCGTGAAGGGGCATCTGATGGGCTGGGTGTGGGGTTGAAATACCGGCATTCTGCGCATGCGCGGTGGCCCAAGGGTATGGAAATAGCGGTTTTGGAGCTAGGGGAGTCCCTAATGGGCCAATGGAGTCGTATGAGGTATCAAAGTGAAGCATTCGTGAAGGGGAATCTGATGGACTGGGCGTGGGGTTGAACTATCGGCAATCTGCGCATGCGTGGTGACCCAAGGGTATGGAAATAGCCGTTTTGGAACTAGGGGAGCCCCTAATGGTCCAATGGGGTCGAGTGAGGTATCAAAGTGAAGCATTCGTGAAGGGGCATCTGATGGGCTGGGTGTGGGGTTGAACTATCGGCATTCTGCGCATGCGCGGTGGCCAAAGGGTATGAAAATAGACGTTTTGGAGCTAGGGAGCCCTAATGGTCCGATGGAGGCGTATGAGGTATCCATGTGAAGCATTCATGAAGGGGGATATGACTGGACT
>JAVTVY010037790.1:0-16986 GCA_036873755.1 Hanleya hanleyi
ATTACATACTTATAGTCCTGAGATAGTGGAAATGGAATGAAGAGAAAGTATTTGCTATGATGCAAATGTGACTGACAATAAACACACAACAATGAGAAACCCTCAACAGTCAGATTAACTGTTGACTCAGTTAATCAGATTTTATTTGTCTCATTAAAGTTACAAATGCAAAAGGCATTTTGGAAATTGTTTGTGTGTGGAACAAACATCTGAGTTTTTACAGGTGATATAATTAGTATTAATTTCATGTGGTTTTAGACTGATATAAAGTGAATTAATGCATAAATGATTTGAAGCATTGAAGATTTGAACTGAGGTCGCGATTTTGAAAAAAGCATGTAATTGTATCTATGTGAATTTCCTTTCTTCCATTTACATTTTATTGTATCTTGAAAGTTCATTTGCTCATAATTACCAGCTGTGTTAAATGAACCTCGTCATATTTGGCATTGACTATTTGGCCCTAGTACTGACAAATCAGTCATTTTTTGCCTATATTTGCTCCAAAAGGTCTCAATTTTGTCGCAGAAATGGCATAACAATACAAGAGATGTTACCCAGCATTATCAGTATGATATTTATTTCAACCACATTTAGCAAGAAAAAAAATAATTTTAATAATTAAAAAAATTATTAAAATTAATTAAAATTTTTATTTTATTAATAATTTAATAACATAAATTTGAAACAACCCTAATATTTGAACTTAGTTCAGGAGTCATCATGGAAAAAATTGGGCTGATCCAGTAAAAACTGTAGCCACAGTGACGATTTAAAGTTCTCTGGTCAAATGTGAAAATGTCGTGTGATAGGCATCAGTACACAATTAATTCTGTTACTTGTTATGTATTAGCGTTAAAAATCGGCAAAAATCCAGAAAATTCACAATGCATAAATCCACCTGGCATGTCAATATTTACCTTGTGGGACATTACCAGTGGAAGTCTTGACAGATGTTGACCATGGAAATTTCAAATTACCGCCACTGACAGCTGATTGGTGCTACAGAATGTCATTCGATTTGTAAACAGGGAGCCTTCTCACCCTTCACTGATCATGTCTTCATCCACCATGCTTTTTTCAAAGTGGCCCAAATCAACACCAGGAAGTACAGTTTGAAGACTCATCTGCAAGTTGAAATATCAAATGTATCAGAAATGCTGAAAAATCGCAGCTCATAAAATCCATAAAGATCTGCTCTCAAATTTCTAAACAATGTAGATCGTGGGCACCGACCCGGAAGTGATTAATTGTGTACTGATGCCAACTACCGGTATATCTTAATCATCCCACATAGAACTATCTCTTCCCCAATTCACACTACACATGGGTCTCAATCACTTGGGGAAAGCCGAGGGGTTTTGATTAGATCAATCTCATGTTAGATCGAGGAGCAATCCCGTGCATCGTTTGTTCAGACTGAAGTTTGGATGGTAGGCCTATATTATCTATATACGTAAGTCTTCTAATAATTCAATCACAGGAAGTGGATCTTTCAGGTACATTCTTGAGAGAGCAGCAGCCCACTCAATTCGCCTCAGCAAAAGGAAATTGTTGAGGTGAATGTGGAGGCAGATTTGGTATGCCTCAGCAATTTTTAACATTATGATAAATGGTGAACATTTTGGCTGTGTGAAATTATTGCCGAGACAAATTTCTAAATTGAGATGGATGGAGCAGACTATAGTAGGCAATCTTTAATGGTATGAACTTAAACCTTTTCTGTACCAGCTATTTGAGGCATTTTTAACTAGGAATATAATCGTGGTGTCATCCAGTAATTTAGACAACTTGCAACAGTTGGTCTGATTCGCGGAAAGCCCAAAATCTGAGCTTTCCAAAAATGTATAACATTGTGCTAAAAGTCCAGAAATCTATGTTCCCATGAATGAGAAATCTGCAACAATTCCTTGAATTATTTCTACCAGTACTCAAGTACCGGTACGGTACAGAACGGGTTAAAGAATAGACAAAAGTAACCTATTGCTAGTTAAATCTATATTTAAAAAAGCTGTTTTGAAGCCACTTCCGGTGATGGAAATAATTAGAATGTTTACTGTAGGTGTTTTCTTTCCGATTTGCTAAAACCATGACACTACACAGATCAAATAATGATAATATTTTCATCAGATTTAATTGAAAAGTAATGCAGTTTACGTAAATTCTATCCTTGTAAATTCTGTCATTGTACAACAGTAAGTACATGTGCAAGCAAGTAATGCAACCTAGTGCGGTGTCTGCTGGTGGGGGGGTCTCAAAATAAAATACGGAATCCACTGATGGTCGGATTTCAGAAAATTTGTCCAGTGTACTTGATTCAAAACCATTTCCATTTCAGAATAAAAGCTAGTCATCACTAGTTCTCCGGACGTGCAGAATGGATCTTAAATCAAATTTGGTACACAGGTTCCCGTCAGTCTAGTTTTGCAACATATGTTTTTCGACCTCATTTGCATATGTAATATGGCTGTCTGGCTGCCATCTTGTATTTCTGCACAAAGGCTTATTCTCACTATAACTCTCGGGTTATACTGAAGAGTTCTTTCTCAAATTTGATACACAGGTTCTGCTGGGAGTCTAATCATGCAACATATGTTTTTCAACCTGATTTGCATATTCAATATATGACTGCCTGGTGACCATCCTGGACTTCCTTGTTATTGCTAGTTTTCATGACCTACTGAATCTCAATCTCAAAATTGATACATAGGTCTCCCGTGCGGTCTAGTTATGCAGCTTTGACCTGATTTGCATAATCACCCCCTCGGCCAAATTTGGCCGAAGGGTATTGTCGTCGTCATGTACGTCTGTCCGTCCGCCCGTCACACCTTTCTCGTTACCAAGATATCTTCAGAACGACTTACCCTAGGCACACCAAACTTGCAGTGCACATCCGTATGCGCGTGACGCAGAACCCTATTGAATCTGGACCTGATTGGTTGGAAACTTTGGCGGCCATCTTTAATTTATGCGAAACCATCACAGCTTTCTCGTTACCAAGATATCTTTAGAACGACTTACCCTAGGCACACCAAACTTGCACTGCACATCCATATGCTACTGACCCAGAACCCTATTGAATCTGGACCTGATTGGTTGGAAACTTTGGCGGCCATATTTAATTTATGCGAAATCATTAATCTTGTGTATCTTAGGTACCATTTCACTGTTCCGTGTGTGAACTTGGTATAGATCATCGATGCATCAAGAAACTTCAAAGGAATGACCAAACCAGTTTCCCTGATTCGGTGGAAACCTTGGCGGCCATCTTTAATTTATGCAAAATCTTTAATGATATATATCTTTGATACCATTCAAGTGTTCTATACGAAACTTGGTATACAGCATCGATGTATCAAGAGACCTGCAATGTATAACCACATCAGTTCCTCTGAGTGGCAGGAAGGATGGGCGGCCATCTTTAATTTATGCGAAATCATTAATGATCTCTATCTCTGATACCGTTCGAGTGCTCGATGTAAAATTTGGCATATATCATCGATCCATCAATAGACTTACGATAAATGGCAGTTCTGGTGTTTCTGATTGGGCGGAAACCTTGGTGGCCATCTTTAACTTATGCAAAATCTTTGATGATGTATATCTTTGATACCATTTCAGTGTTCTATATGAAACTTGGTATACAGCATCCATGTATCAATACACTTGCAATGAATAACCACATCAGTTTCTTTGAGTGGTGGGAAGGATGGGCGGCCATCTTTAATTTATGCGAAATCATTAATGATCTCTATCTCTGATAATTTTCAAATGCTCTATGACAAAATTTGGTATACATCATCGATGCATCAACAGACTTATGTAATGAATACCGACTTCTCTGATTGGACATAAACCTTAGAGGCCATTTCTAATGGCAAATTTTTTCATAATCTGTATATTTGTCACTTGACTGCTTGGTGTTCCTGAAGTCTTGCTTCAAATTGAATATATTATGAATGGCTGGCGCCCAGAGCCGAGGGGTTTTCAGATGTGCAGCTTCGTCTTAATTATTATGGCTGCCTGGTCGCCATTTTGGATTTTCTTTTCACTGCTAGTTCTCATGTTGCAGCTCTTTCTGTGGTGAAAAATATCTTAAGCCACTTCCTCCAGCTACATTCAGATGAGCTACAGTGCCACGGCACTATCTTTGGAGTACGTACTTCATGGATGGCACCTTCTGCCATCTCATTACATGGTTATGTTTATTTTACATATGCTATTTCATTACAGAGTCTGCTCTACGGGCCATATGAAACATCAGAGGATTCACTATGTATTCCTTGTTGAATTGTATTGCATTTTTGAAGGACAAATTTTTCAGGGCATGCAATATCAGTATCTTGTCATTTGCAGAGCTTTATTAGAAGCCTAGGCCTGACAGCAAGAATATGATATCAACTTTCCCATCCACTTCCTCATGAATTACCAGTATTGCATAGCCTGGCCTTATAGACCATTTCGATTTAGTTTTCACTCTGACTAACCTTAATAAAACTTTTGATTTTTACAGAATGTTGTTGAGAAGTACAGAATAAGATGAGCAAGTAACATTCCCCTTGGTGATCCTGACATCTGTTTACCCTGATAGACCAATAAGCGAAGAGAGGCGCTATAAAGATGTTATTCTGCAGGTGCCAGTTGCTCCAAATGAAGTGAAGTACTTGGACTTCAGTGAACACGGGAAAATATTACAAAGTGAAAGGACCACTAGAAATATCAATCTCGAATCCAGTCATCCGGTCCTGTTCTCCCTACAGACTCTGGTTGCACGGTCAGCATTACAGCTTCCCATTGGATAATGCACGAACGCATAGAACGTGGAACATAACGTAGACGTATCTGTGGAGATCCTGCATGTGACCCGACGTCACACAGGTCTTAGGGACGCGTTTGAGATGTGACGTCGTCTGTTTGTATTGTTGCGATTAATTTTCACAGCTGTATTTGGATTTTTCATATTTCCAACCAGTTTCCGCGCTGTTTCCAGTGCGGAAACCAGCAGAGTGTTACAGTTTCCAACCGGTTTCAATCCTGTTTCCGGCCCAGATTCCGCATAATTTCCGCTGCGGAATCTTGGCGGAAACAGCTTGGAAACTGTAACACATCCACTATTCCGCACCTCCGGAATTCTGGGTTCCGCTCAGTTTCCGCTTGGCATGCTCCATGGTTTCCGCCTTGTTTCTGTCTTGTTTCTGTCCAGTTTACAATTTGGAAACTTAGTCGGAAAGTAGGCGGAAACTGGTTGGAAACCTTTTAAGGACGGTCTGTTTCCAACCTGTTTCCGCTTATTTTCCGCACAGCTGTATTTGGATTTTTCATATTTCCAGCCAGTTTCCGCGCTGTTTCCAGTGCGGAAACCAGCAGAGTGTTACAGTTTCCAACCGGTTTCAATCCGGTTTCCGGCCCAGATTCCGCATAATTTCCGCTGCGGAATCTTGGCGGAAACAGCTTGGAAAGTGTAACACGTTCACTATTCCGCACCTCCGGAATCCTGGGTTCCGCTCAGTTTCCGCTTGGGGTGCTCCATGGTTTCCGTGCAGTTTCCATCTTGTATCTGTCCAGTTTACAATTTGGAAACTATGCGGAAACTGAGCGGAAACTGGATGAAATACTGTTGTTTCCACCCAGTTTCCGCCCTGTTTCCGAATTCGGAAACTGGCACATTTCACCCAGTGGATCACACATGCCTGCACATACTGTATAAAATACCCATGGATGATTATTTTTCAGGTTTTCATCTCAGAAGATATCTTTCCACAGCTGAATTAGGTAATGAATCTTTACAAAAACTTTCGTGGGTGAGATACATTCAGGGAAAATAATGTGACGAATAACAAAGTAGAGGTCGAAAGGTCAAAGTTCAAGATCACTAAGCCCGAAAATCATGAAATATTTGAGAACCCTGATTCTGTGTTACGACTCCAATTCAGGGTTGTAGAATGGACGAAATTTCATGTATAAAGTGCAAATTCATTATTAAAACTGGGGATGGAGAATGAGGGGATGGAGAATGGTGTGGCGTGATGTGGCGATGAAGTCACTTCCTGGCCAAACGTTACTTCCGGTCACATGTACAGTTGAGTGTTCTATCCGGCGACGTAGACAATGACCTGGCGACTTGGTCAACCCAGTCATGGGCATTTGTGGTATGGGGTGTGGCACCTTGTTTTCTCTGTCTCGCGCTGTGAAAGACAATTGGAGAGATCTCGAGGCCATGGGGTGACTTTTTCCTTTCAGCAGGACACAACAGGGTTCATTAAGGAGAACATTTTTGGAATACAGGCAGGTGAACGTAGTGCAAAATGCACGCGACGTGAAGTTGATTCAATTAACTACGTGTAACAAAATTCGGACAGCATCATCTTTCAATGAACCCCTGCCGTGAAGCGAACTGTTTTTTCTTTTCTATGAAAGCTTTTGATATTTGTGGTGCAGTTCGTCTTTACATGTTGTAATTGGACGACTGTGAGACGAATTATGATCATGAAAGCCTTTATTTTCTTGTCGAATGTGACGGCTCTAAAGCCTGGAGATTATCTGTGGGGTTCTCACTAGGGCGTCTCTATGAGATTCGAATTTATGGGCGATCTCCATATGTTTAAATGTTTCGGTTTCGTCAGGAACCCACCCAATTTATTCGTAACCAGGAAGTACTCCACCGTTTTAAAAATATATTTTTAGAACGTTCGTCACGTTCACGTTTAGAATATATATGTATAACACGCGTCGCGCTTGAAGGAAATTTCTAAATGTGACTGGTGGTCTGCCAATAGATTAAACCTATCTGGCCTGGGCGCTTTGGCGTGTACCGCAGCCTTGATGGGGATTAGTGCCTCCTATATATTTTCGCTATCTCCAAGGCTAGGGGACTGAACTTACCATACTATATCTTTGGGTCTAGCTCGAACTATTCTTTTTATTTTTTCGCAAAAACTGCATGATAAATTGGTAAATAATAATCTGATATGAAACGAAATAGTTTTTACCCATGTTAAGGCTTTCTATACAACTCTCACTTTTATATTATATCATTTCATTTCACTCTAGTCCCACTCATTGCCTTGTGTGAAAAAGAAAATGAAGTTTTCGTGGAGACGACTCAGTACAGAGAATTAGAACGCAAAGTGATTGAAGAGAAGAATGTGGGTGTTACGCTTGTTGGCTACAGTGGAGATGGTAAGTCTGCGGCAGCAAGACATGTGGCTTGGAAACTTCAGCGTGAGGGCTATAAACTAATCGAAGCGTCAACAATAAATCAAATCGAGGAAAAATACAAACCGAGAGATAAGACAGTAGTTCTTATAAATGACCCATTTGGCACTTCATGTGTTATAGCAAATAAAGTTCATGACTGGGTTGTTGATTCAGAAAAGCTAGAGAAATTTCTCCTTCTTGAGGGGTTCGTGATAATTTTAACGACAAGGAAGCATGTATGGGATGAGTGTAAATTGGAATTCAAAGAAGTGTCACCTTTTGATTGTGTAGTTGATTTCACATTGTCTCCTCTAACTAAAATAGAACGTGAAGATATACTGACCAAACACCTCCATCATGTAAAAACAAGACTTAAACCAGAAATATTACAAAAAATAACTACCGAGGCTTCGTCTTTCGGCTTTCCTCTGTGTTGTAAACTTTTCACTTCTCATCAGGATTTCCGAAATCTTGGCTCCAAGTTTTTCCACAATCAGATAAATTACATACGTAGAGACTTATCAAGGGTCAGGAAGATAAAACCACATGTATTCGGAATACTTGCCGTGGTCATGTTACATGGGGGCAAAATTTCAGTTGCTGAATTAGACATACACGGAGATCGCTTAACTGAAATATTGGACAGGGTTATCCAGACGTTGCAAGAACCCGAACTGACAAAACAATTTTCCGTTCAACTTAAGGGTTTGGTTAAACTATCCAGTCTAAGCCTGTACCTCTCAATCTCCATGGATGAGATCACTTTCTCACACGACACCTTATATGAAGCTGTTGCTTTAGAGGTCGGAGAAACGGAGGAAGAGCTTTTGTTCAGATATTGCAACCCCGAATTCCTTTCGCGGTCTGTTGTTGTACAAGGATGTCTAGATCCTGACAAAACAGAATATTTCATAACTATAACAGAGAAAGATAACTATGATAAACTATGTAGGGTTCTGACTGATGAAATGCTGGAATTACACATAAGGGTTGTACTGAAAAATCCTTCCTGGAAAGACGAGATTTTCTGTGAGAAATGGAAACAATATGTTACCACTAACAATCTCAAGGCAAGGATTCTCTCTCTACGCGGAAAGGTATGGGGAAATTCTGTACTCCATTGGGCCGCCTTTAGTGGCCTGTATGACGTGGTTCACTTTTTGGCGACGTCAATACCGGAAGAGAATCGAGAAACTGACCTATTTACTCTCCGAACAGCCCATGGTGCAACCGTGCTGCATTCGGCGGCCATGGGAGGAGATGCCCGCATTGTTCAGTTGCTGCTGAATCTACAGTTTGATAGCAACACGAGTGACAGCCGCGAGGCAGGTTGGACCCCGTTGTATGTTGCCTCAGTATGCGGCAAACCTCAGGCAGTCGACGTTTTGCTCAAAGGTGGCGCCAATGTGAATCAGGAAACGGGATACAAAATGAATCCAATCTTGGTCGCAACGTTTTGCGGATATACGGAAATCATAGACTTGATTGAATGTCACTCTGGAAAGACTGACTCAATCCCCACTTCAGAACGCGAGCTTTCAACGTTAGTAGGTCAATCACCTATACACGTCTATGCCAGGAATGGTAGTACTGACCGTATCCAAAGTCTACTTGAGGGGGGATCTGACGTTAACGAACAAAACCTCTTGGGCTGGACACCGCTCTATATCGGAACAGTTTTGGGGAATGACGAACTGGTTTCTCTTCTGTTGAAATACGGGGCTGATGTTAACATTCCTTCGAACTATGGTCGCACACCACTTTACTTAGCTTCTGTTTACGGACAGCAGAACATATATCTGATGTTGAAACAGCATGGCGCAACTGACCATTAAATTCTTTGCATACACAGAAAAATGTCAACTCACGCCGTTTACATGTTATGACCTCTGCTAGCATTCCGATGACGAGCTAGAATAGTCAAAAGTTGAATCCTATTTGAGCTACACGTGAATATTTTTGTCAAGCATTCACCCGAGACACGGTGCAAACCATACTCATCAGGACTAAGGTTAGATCTTCAAAAGTAATGTATAGGGGTCCATTATCCTAAAGGATTCAGAGAGGGGATTTTACATAATTTATCATGAATATTTCAATTGTTGTATTTACCAAAATTACATGTACATATTTAATAATGTTAAACATTGTTAAATATAACAACAATAACAAGTGCAAATGTATTGTGCGTGTTATGTGTCAAATATATTCTTGCTTAAAAATTTTCATACGTTTTGCATTGTGATATTATTATCATTATCATATATTTGATATTATTTGTACAATTGAAGAAGAATTGAAGCATCTGAGTATAATCTCATTTTCATATTATCATTACCTCATTTTAATACCTTTGTGATTGTAAGAATTGTCATGTATACTTCCTTTTATTGCAACTGGTGTGATACATTGCTCGTTTTAAGCTTGTGACATTAGTCACAGTACAACGTCTGTATATTATAAATGTGAAAAAGTAATAAAAGAAATAAAGATTGTGGAGATTTGTTTCATTTCTAACCCAGTTTAATGCTCTCAACATGATACGTTGATCACTAAGAGAGGAATCCACTAAGAGAGGAATCTCTGTAACCATGGTGACATAGGCGTACACAGATGTCGCGAAGGAGTCCTCCCTTTTATAATAGTTTGTCTCTCCACTCTAAAGGCATCATACCACTTGTCTTTGTTGCGACGAATAGACGAAGGCCAGTGGCGGGTGTTTGTAGTATGGTATGTGTTCGGTTTCGCGGTGAGTTTGATTTTAACTCAAAGCCTAATAAGGTGTTGCCGAGAGGGACTATTTAGGTGCCTGTGCACCGCTTTCTCGAAGCACAGAAAAAGGCCAAAAGTATGATTTCTATGAGCACGCGGAGCTATAATATCTTGGTGGACGACCCTTGCCAAAATGTTTGTCAGGTTGTAGCACTTGAATTAAAGTACTTCCTGCCGAAATATTGAATTCTAGACTTAATTAAGGAATCGACGAGATGCAATCACGTTAATATTGCCACCAATGTAAGTTTGTAGCCTACAACTTCTTGCTACGAAATTATTACACGACATGGTAACTGATGGTGACGGTAATTATTGGGAATCATGTATTCCGTCTCGTGCGGATGAGGAACTACCTGAACTGATCGTTTGTGCATTGAACCTATCCATGATAGCTAAATGTTGTTATGACAATTCTTTAATAAACAACCAACGCATTCCATTTCACTCTACATGGACTGATATAGTCCTACTGGCAGTCTCGTCATCTCAAATTTATTAATTAACACGTTGCTGGGTCTGCATGTCAGATTATCAAGAACGTTACCATTAGTTAGCGCAGTTGACATTTTGAAAACAAAATTGACATAATTTCCTCAACAACTATACTTTTTACTCCTCGGCCAAAATTGATCTTGGGGTATTGCCGTTGACATGCACTAATGCCTACGCCCGTCCCTTCTCACCGTCTATCCATTTTCCCCATGCCACCATATCCAATAATGAATAAACCTAGGATCACCAATTTTACAGCACATATCCATGCAGTCACATTGCAAAAGCCACTGAAAATTAGTGAGATTCAACCATCTCTTCATAGTTCACCGGGCCAAATTGTGTCGATTTATCACAAATTGCTTGTTACCATATCGAAAATCGGTGAGATTGATCCATTATTCTGGGTCACTGGCTCCAATTTGTACATTCGTCAACGACTGCTTATCACGACAATATTTCAAATATGGTAAGTATGAGAACTAGGACAGTTGATCTTTCTCGCTATTGTCTGTAATCAACTTGTGTGTCTAATGTAACCGTTAGCTTACCAAACTTGCACCAGTCACACATTTGGTCATAGGCTACAACCAAAATTACCATGTATGTACGTCTCTGTTCGCTCGTTTTCCATCATATCTCAAGAATGAGTATGCCTACATATATCTAGGCCCATCAAACACGTACAGCGCATTTACACAGCTGGACTAGAGACAATTTGGCATTGAGACAAATTGGCATTGGGGTATTGTCAGCATGTGCATATGTACGTTTGTCTCTTTTGTTCTCGCTTCCACCATATCTCATAAATGAGATATGAGATACTGAGGAGGACAAAGATTTACATGCATGTGGTCACAGAACAGAATCCATTGAAAAACATCATTAACGATTTTTTTTTCTTGATCACCAGGTCAAACTGTCAATTTGCCACCAACCGTTTTTGCCAACAACTGATTGTTCCATAAGAAGGACCCTATAGAAATACATATGTACTCCCAATACCGAAAGATTCTCAGTGCTTGCACGACGTTATCTTTTGTCAGCTACATTAGTACGTGTTTCGAATTCACAGACTTAAATTTTCAGTGAGAACAGATAGCTGGTCTTCCGCGGTAATGTCCATGCAACTTGTTTGTCAGACAACTCCGATTGCTTGATTTAATTTCAATCTGCTGCCAATTTACATATAATGGGAGAAGACATAACAGTCATTCTTCAAGGATTCAACATACATGAGGACAGACATATGACATCGAGAATCTTAAACTATATCACTGTCGGCAAAAAAATAGATTTTGGTCTTTTAAGTGTCAGTAACGTAGTTGGCACAATTATAATGATCTATTTTCCTCGTTGGCCAATATCTAATTCATAAACACAGTGAGTAATTGTCCCTGTAGTCTCCTCATATCCTTCTGATATATAGGTAACCTCAAACGCTAAAAACGCATTGCAGAAAATGGCAGTTCATTTTCCCGTTCAAAATATACCATAATGGTAGAATAACTCGAAAAACATATAGTCACTTTCATCGTCTGATTTAATGTCAGTGTTATTTTCCCTGGGCTTCCACTCTTTCAGCGCAGCAGAATTGATTTAGAGATATATGGAGGTACAAGATGTACAATATGAGCTCCCCAGACGTGTTTTTCGTGAATATCTATCAGAGGGCAACGATTTAGGCTGGCTGAATTGACAATTATCAGAGGATGTAGCTGAAAGAAAATGTAGCAGTTATGAAAAATGAAATAGAATCGTTAGAAACGTCCATATTTTGCTGAAAGGTGCACTTGTTTTTCCGTATTCACTTTTCATTTTTTACTCACAGAGTTTTCTCCCCTCGTTGGTGGACCGTGCCATAAAAATTAGCAAAAAGTAAGAAAATTATAGATTATTCTCCCATCCAAAGAGTGAGTGAATGGTTTTTTTATGTCTGAAACATGAGAGACTTTTAATGAAGTGCACCTGCAGCATTCAGAAAAATTTCATTTGACTATACCTTCAATTGCTCGATTTCTGTAAAAACGACATCGCATGAAATCACCCATAATGACAAAACTAACAAAAGCTGGCATTTTCAATGTGACACACTTTGAAACTACATAGTCTGTAGAGTCTGTTGAGAATTCAATGCGCATCTATTATCTATTAATAACATTCTGTCTGAACCCCAAATAAGTTTATGCCCAGGGCTCGATACTAGGTCCTAATCTCTTTTTAATACATATCGAAGACATTCTCAACGCTTCAAACATTCTGGACAATGCTATTTTGCTGATGACAGAAGTGTCTTTTACTCTGGTGACCGTGATCTGGTGATGAAAACTATATCAGAAGAGCTCAGCAAACTCAAAGATTTATTTTCTGCTATAAAATTTCACTTAATATCCAAAAAACCGAAACGACTCAGAGCTAGAAATGTATAAGCTTTTACTCTGCGATCAAGAAATTTAACATGTAACCCTTCAAATTCCCAGGAATATACTTTATTATTATACCTCTTGAATATTCATGAGGGTTTTCTGATATTTCATTGGTCAAACTTTACCCAGCCATGAGTCAATATTTTTCAATCACTGACCCTGCTGTTTATGTGTCAGGCGGAGCGCGTGAGGTCCGGAGTCAATATTGTGATCACGTGGTCACTATTTACAAGTACCGTCTGTCTGCAACATGGCTGACGGTGGTCGCTTCGTAGATTGTAAGATGAAAATCTACAAGAAGTGTTACAAAATAGGGACAGTAAGGACGCAAAAAATGTTATACAGGCGTCTCAATATTACGGGTCTACTGTCAAGCAAAAGATATTAATTTCGATATCCTTTCGTCGATAACGAAAGAACAACTAATTGGTGAATTCCTCTTCAAACTCTTTGCTGAGTTGAGAAAGAAGGATGGAGATAAATACTCTCGTTCGTCGATGGTAAGCATACGTTTCGGTCTCCTTAATACTCAAGAGGTAGAATAATTTGTTATATGTAATTTCTATCTGCACTGCCCGAGTAATCCATTTCATTCTCATCTCAAAACTGGAGTAAATTTACGCTGTCGATGTCACCCAATCAAATGAGTTCACCATGACCTAAATAGGATTTATGAATGAAGTGTGTGAAGCCAGTGGCTACATTGTATCAAAACACCCAGGGTTTGTGAAACGCTTCTGAAACTTTAAATTATCAGTATTATTCTAGTCAGATTGGAAGCAGCTTTGTAGATTTACCCATGAACTATTCATAAAATTGTATCTGTGTGTCTTATTTCCGATAACACACAGCTGCATGACAGAAAGTATTCGCCAAACAGCGTTTTCGAAAAGGAGTAATAATAGTACCATGCGCTAGTCTGGCGTCATAGCGATAATTCACTGCATTTTAAATTCGGTATAATAAAACACTTATAAACTTGTGACGGAGTCAATATCATGAAACCTGGACCCTTGGCCAGACTTGGGCAAAGCGACCTGACCTCGGCCTGCGGCCTCGGTCAGGTCTGCTTTGCCAAGTCTGACCTCGGGTCCAGGTTTCATGATATTGACTCTGTCACAAGTTAATAAGTGTATAGTGATAACCTGAACTGGCCAACACATATAGACTACTAAAGGTCAAAACTGTGCAGAAATTTTGGTGTTATAAATAATATCAAACAGTCTCTTAACAGAAATACTTTATTTAAAAACGACTCATTCGAATCGTCACATTGAGTGACAAATACGCGCAATTCTTCACCTCTTTTCAAACAGATAACTATCTTACCTGTGACCGTACTACTTCACCTTGAATTTCTGTCATCAATTTATTCACCTTGATATTTTGTCTTCCTTTCCTATAGGAACTACTTTACGAAAAAAATCAACAACACATCATTACCCAACCAGCCAGTACTATTCAATCTTAAATCTTATTAGTAAATTTTTTTGTCGATCTCTATTATCAGTTTACAGAATGAAGCTAACCGCGTATCTGGAACACAATGTCTTCTGAATTGAAAATCAGTCACTTTCAAATCGTTAATCAAGTGTGAATTAACGAGATATCTTATTAACCACACTGATCAGTTATGCTGGTATCAATACCAGTATTACTTATAAATGTCCATTGTTGCTGTTTGTGTCTTGGATATACGTTTCTTGAAATTATCATACAGTGACTTTGCCACTTATACTATAATTTGATAGAAGGCCACGACCTTACCGATCATATGTCACCACCATCATATATCATTATCTTTATTCGTCATCCAATTAAATATAAGACAGTAATACTCTACTCGCATTGATCTGATTTTTGTCGTGTTTACACTATTAATTTAGAGTGAGTTTCTGGTGCTTTAAGTAAAGAATTTTCTTCTTAGTAGACGTTGTTAAATTCGACAACGAAAATCCACCATTATTAGTTGTAGGAAACGAAAAAAAGCTATAAAAACAGTCTATATTTGTTTTCTATGTGAGTCTTGAAGAACGTGCAATTGTATCGCTTTTCCCAAGAAGTCCCTGACAAAATCTTGCTTGGTGCCGATATGTAAAACCCGGAGTCGAGAGCCTTGTGGAGAGTTGTTTCCCTTTAGATTTTAAGACATTGTCAGAACGTGAATACACGTTCGAATCATGGGATTTCGCTTTAGAAAGAAGAAGGAAGAACAACTCTCATTGCAGTAGAAAAAATGTATATTTAATGGATTCACAGTCAATTCACCCACAAACCCATTCACTCACAACCAATTCACCCACAACTTCAGGTCGATTCACCCACAAAAAAAGTCAACTCACCCACAACCAGGTCAATTCACCCACAGTCTCAGTGTTGCTATATAGTCATCATACATAATGACTAAATTTCAGAGAACATGGGTATATTGCATATATTGGGCAATTGTTATTTGACTGCTTTTTGGAGGGCGATAGTGTGGAAAAGTGTTATGGAAAATTAATAAACAATAGAATTTTAGCCAAGGTTGATTTCAAAGCAACATTTAGAACCGAGAATTAATCCACAGGTGTCACAGTGTAGTAAACAATCATTCATTGTATAAATAACAAATACGAGGCAAAATGGCGAATGAGTTCAATATTGTCCAAGAGTATTGGCATCCAACTGACTACAGATTCAGTGTGATGATGATGTGTAAATAGTAGAATACAATATGAGAGTTCGAGCGCAGGGCAGCCGGGGCAGCCGGGGCAGCCGAGGTGACGTCATAAGTAGGTCGAGGTGACGTCATGAATAGGTCGAAGTCGCGCGGTGTTCGTCTATTTATAGTGTCACGAACATAGTCCAAGGGGGTTGTACGTCAATGTCTGTTCACCGGACCGGGACAATAGCCCGAGGTGTTTGCGGTGTTTCATTTCCGCTCAGCGGGCCGTGTAATTAAACAAAAACAAATTAAAAAACAATTTAAAAAAGTAGGTCAATATACGAGGACAGTTCTGGGACAAAAAAAAACAAATTAAAAGCAATTAAAAGCGGGGAAGCCGATGGTCGACGTGTTGCGAGGTTGTAGGTCTGTTCAGCGGACCGCGTCGATAGCTCGAGGGGATGCCAATGAAAAATAATTCGTTCTATATCCGTTCACCGGTCCGTGTCTATAATTAGCGACGGAGCGTGACTAATGAAAGCCCGCGGCTAATTCGGGAAGTTTGCGTCACGGTGATTACGTTCCGCACTACTCGACGTCTCATCTTACACATCTGGTAATCAATCAAACTAAGAATATACTCGTAGTCTATAGTTAGAAAAATATATATATATATATATAATGACAATTCTGAAACAGGGAAGCCGGGAAGCCGATGACGTCATAAGTAGGTGGAAGAATGAGGTCAACCGAAATTTGAGAACTATGGTATTTATAAATATAAGTTTAAAACATTTCCGCTTATTCCGAAGTCGGACATCGTGCGGTATGGATCAATACCAGAGAAAGCTCGTCATACTTAAAGTTCTTTCTATAGGAGCTATATTGCTCCTAATTATACCACTCATCGTATTGACCACGAAACGAACACCCTGTCCTTCATGCGCGTACCACACAGGCAAAGATACACCGCGTGTTTTCGAAATACCATCGGGCGATATAACCAACATTCCCAACAGAACGCTCTGTACACCGATGCAGCAAGTTATTATCGACGAACATTTTCGGGTTACTGTTTGCATCTACGCCAAGTTATTGAGGGTTGATCTGCGTTATTTTATCAACGACAAAGCCACTATAAAGGGGGTGGTCTTGAACTACATGCAGTGGACATTACTCAAAGCTCGAACCCGTCTCATCGATATAGCTATTCATAACGTCATAGAAAAGAAAATTTAACGATGGATTGGAATCAAATGGTGAATGCCGTCACCTCTTTACACGCCTACAAATCTATCATCCATAACATGTTTGAAGACGGCGTAGTAAATAGAGGCCGCCTAATTTTACTACGTATCTATACATATTCAGTGTGCCAGGATGTTTCCGATACGTTGAAAGTTGAAATTTGGCATTACTATATAACGCTATACGAACGCCTAAGGAGAC
>JAVTVY010037791.1:0-17240 GCA_036873755.1 Hanleya hanleyi
AATTCCCTGGTTGGAAAGGAAGAAAAAAACTTTCTTTCTCTGGTCTGAGAATGGTTTCCTGCAGTGAGTATTCATATATATATTTGTCTTTTTACAGGCACATAATATAGTATTCTTATTAATGTGTTGTGAACTAGAAACCAGAATTTATGTTATTGCCATCATTTTGATATATTGCATGTCGTGATGAAACGAGCGATCTACTGTTTTATTATTGAAGTTAACGCATCTTCACCAATATTTGCCTCTTCTCACTCAAGATGAGCACAAAGGAGACAACATTCACAACAACAACATAACCGAAAGTGAACCAATTTTGGCAAAACCAAATGCCTTTTGAGGGGGGTGAGAAATTTGTAATTTTTTTAAAAGAAAATAAATTAAATAAACTAGAGGTTCCGCTTTGACCCTTGAGTTGCCGCCTTGGCATAAAGCCTATGCTAATTGTTTTTTTAAAGCAAAAACAAACGTCTCCCCCAACCCCCCACCTTGCCTTGAGTAGGCACATTATTTAAGGGAAAGTGCTATAAAATGTATGTAGCAATAAGCATCCTAAACAAAGCTGCACACCTGAAAATATTAATTGCGAAGAGTCGATTTTCAGTGTTGCAGTAGCCCAGTGAGGAGTCGAGATTCATATAGCAATGGGTGGATTTCCGACACCTACAGCGCCCAACCAATGCGAGATACATGTAATTGTGAAGCATCAATCATTTCTAAACTTATCACATTCCATACAAGAGGCACACCGGAAAAATACATGATGTACTGTATAGAACTGTCATGAATCTGTCTTCAGTAGTTTCCGAGATTTGAGGTGAATGAAAATTGGAGAGACAGACAGAAGTACATTTTGCATGAACCCACGCAAGCATTCACACCAAACCCTAATAGCATCATAAGACCATTCCAATGAAGGTTTCATCCAAGTTTGTGAAATTTCATCCAGTAGTTCTCCACATATGTTGTAGACCTGTATATACATGTAAAAAAGACGGACATCAGAAACAGATGGATGCACGCACATACACCAAAACCTAATCAGATGAGGGGGGGGGGGGCTATCCCAATGACGCTTCCATCCATGTTTGGTAAAATTTCATCCAGTTGTTCTCCAGATATCTTGCACACAAGGTATGTATACATGGTACATGGGTGTATATACATGTACAAGTAGATGGATGGACTAACAATGGACATGGATGAATGCACACACACACACACTGAAACCTAAATCAGATGAGGGGGCTATCCCAACGAAGCTTTCATCCAAGTTTGATAAAATTCGGTCAAGTAGTTCTCCAGATATCTTGCAGACAAGGTATGTATATGGAAGTACAACAAGTAGATGGGCAGACGGACGGACAGTGGACATGGATAAATGCACGCACACACACCAAAACCTAATCCGATGAGGGGGCCATTCCGATGAAGCTTCCAATCAAGTTTGGTAAAATTCCGTCAAGTAGTGTATATACATGTTCAAGTAGATGGACGGAAGGACGAACACTGGACACGGATGAATGCACGCACACGCACTAAACCTAATCAAATAAGGGGGCTATCCCAATGAAGCTTTCATCCAAGTTTGGTGAAATTCCGTCCAGTAGTTCTCAAGATATCTTGCAGACAAGGCCTGTACATACATGTACAATTAGATGGACGGACACCGGACACGGATGAATGCACGCACACACTCTAAAACCTAATCAAATAAGGGGGCTATCCCAATGAAGCTTTCATCCAAGTTTGGTGAAATTCCGTCCAGTAGTTCTCAAGATATCTTGCAGACAAGGCCTGTATATACATGTACAAGTAGATGGACGGACGAACGGACACCGGACACGGATGAATGCACGCACACATACTAAAACTTAATCAAATGAGGGGAATATCCCAATAAAGCTTCCATCCAAGTTTGGTGAAATTCCGTCGAGTAGTTCTCAAGATATTTTGCAGACAAGGTATTGGGGACGGACATCCATCCATCCATCCATCCATCCTACCAGACAGACAGCCAGCACAAACACTAGATGTCTCCCCCCAACATAGACTATGTTGGGGGAGACATAATTATTTGCATTGCAGCTAAGTACGATGTTACTTTGACCAGGTATAGGCCTACGCTATAATAGAACGTGGAACAGTTTCCTTATTGACATAACTGAATTGATGGTTTCCAGTTGGTGTAGTAAAAAGAAGATGTAGAAGTTATAAAAGATAAAGAACAATCGTTGCAAATAGCTCACAGGTAAACGTTCACAGCTACAAAATTGCCTACGTGAGCTGCATGCATATACAAGTGAAATTTAGCGGACCGCGTAACTAAATAAAAGATAACCCGGGGCATCAATGCCACGACAAATACCCAATGCCCGTGATAAACTACGTAAACTGTTGGGTGCCTTCTTGAGAAAGATTCCCGCCAGCGCGGCACATCCACCGGAAGTGACATAAACACAATATGTCACGTCAGACTGTTCAGGCTACCATACACTCATTTGAGTTTTTTTTCATTATGAGAGCGATGTATGCCTCCATGATTATTATCCATTACTATTTCTCCAGAATTACAAAAATGTGAATATGACGGGCGCGAGATTGATAGGTCTGGTGTTATCATAATTTGAATGAATGTTCAAATTTGTTCATTAAATTGACAACTTTAGCAAAATAGTGGTGCCTCAGTTATTTAACCCTATCTGGCCGGGGCAATTTGGGACATGTCCAGGCCTGGGGGGAAAACTTCTTCAAGAAAATGTAAAAAAAAACAAGATGGCCGCTGCGATGACTCATTTTCCAAAAGAAATGTTCGTCAAATTTTCATTTTTTTGGTCGATTTTTTTAATTTTTCATATATTCGTTTTCTTTCGCAAAAACTGCATGATAATTTAATAAAATAATAATCTGATTTGAAATAAAATAGTTCTTGTCCAATTTTCCTTCCAGGAAAGCTAAAATTTTGAAGAAAAATGACGAAAACATCACTCCCCACGTGGCCGCTATTTTGAATTTACCCATCATGCTGTGCTCGGGGCTTATGCAAATAGGTTCCAGGGGACCCTCAATATGATAAACTAGAAATCCACGGATTTTCAGCTCTCAACGCTTATTGTCGTTCCAGAGATAGGGTAGAAATGTTTGCAACGGGGGGGGGGGGGGGGGTAATCCCCCGGGCCTGATAGGTTAAATTTTTTCGATTGAACATAATTGGATAAAATGAGACAAATATCAATATCAGCAAACATAACATTACTTGGAAAACAGATGTACCACTATTTTCTGTACCTGGTTTCGAATCCCTATTATGAGTAATTTTCAATAAATAAACGGGTTTCTTTATAAAACTAGAGAAATCATGTATTGGAATTAAATAAACAGATTAGATGTGTTAACGGATAGTGATGCCCCTGCCCTGATTGCGCGGCACACGAGTGAATGGTCAGCTTAAGGCGATCTCCTCTCAATCAGGCCAATATTTGCCATCATAATATGATTTGGAAGGCTACAGTTTCACTTAAGTAAACATTTATTCCCCAAGATAATCTTACCTGGAGAAAGGATGTAATATTCGTGAAAAAAATATTGCGCCCACTTTCGCTATCACACCTGTTATATCACGGCACAAACATATCAGGGGAAAATCAAACGGAATATAATCAAAGAGAAGTTAGAAGAGGCAGTTGTCCATCTCTCCCTGACACGTCTTCCAGTTCCCTGTCGTTATGTTCATCCAAATCGTCAGCAACAGCCCCATGTAATGTCTCTACTCTAGCCAGACCGAGAGCCGAGATGAGCTTATCCCAGAAATATCGCTGTTCTGCGAGACTTTCACTCCAGACCAGGAAGACACTTGTATTCCACAGGTTTAGCAATGCCGTGGGCATGGCAGTGACAGGAACATCTTGCAATATGACGGGGATGATCACATCATGTCTGCCTTCCTGAATCATCTTCATCCGGGCCATTTGGATTTCAAAGCGACACCAAGCAGATCTTACGAACGCGAGCGTTATCACGAGAATTGTCTTAAAGCTGCTGTTTATGGCATTCACAACATTCTCTTCAATAGTCAGACCGGGGATAAAGTCTCTGTCATAAATACACAGTTTATACCTGAGCTGGATTTCTTTTTTCTCGAGTGTGGGACGTAATGTATGGCACTCCCATTCATAGTCCTCGTGACAATAGGCTATCAGGGCGTCGTATTTGTGCCGATCCTCGGGTTCCGCCTGGGCTTTTTTACAGAGTGTAATACACCAGTAGGTTATCGGCACCCAATATCGGAAACCAACAGCTGCCCCCAATAAACACACCAGTAACACGGAAGCTCCAAGAGCAATCCAGAAGGAACTCACGCATTGTATTTTCAGGTCATTTAATGTCGATCGAAGACTCCGCATTGAAACCACAGATCCGTTGCTGAGAATACAGCTGTAGTTTCCGTGATTGTCATACTGTATACCTGAGGTCCAAATCCATTCCACGAAATCAAACGTTTTACAATTACAGGTGAAGGGGTTACCGTTCAGAAACAGCGAAAACTTTCCTCGCCTTTTAGCCATCGAATCGAGCAGTTGTCTGTCGCGTGATTCTATACTGTACATTGCGTTAAATCGCATGTCCAGGTGTATTAGATTGTCTAAGGAATGTATAATTCGGGGAAACTCTGAAAATTTGTTATAACCTAGATCCAATGTTAGTAATTCCGTTTGGTGCATTAACAGTCCATCTGGTATATTTGTTAATCCACTATTGGCCAGATCGAGATGCTTCAAACGAGTGAGACTACGGAATAAAAGGTCAGCCGAGTGTGTCTGGAACGGAATCACTAGGTTTGTGTCTCTTGCTACCAGTGTTGTCAAATTTGGGAAGGAATCCAGAAATATACGGGTTAAATCCGCGGAATATTCGTTTCCCGAGATATATAGAACCTGCACGCTTTCGAAGCCAATCCATTTCTTTCGAAAACAACTCCAACCTCTATCATACGATATATCCATTGTATGCAGACGACTTCCGCCGCGAAGACAAATCTCTAACCACCACGCACAAGACATACATGTATGAATATGACTGAGGTTAAACATTTCCAAACGAGGTGGACAATGAAAGTAAGAGACTTCGGTAATGTTAGAAATCGCAGTCGTTATTGTTTCATGTCGTCTGTAGCCATCCAAATTCGGCTGCCTTCTAAGCCAGTCAGTGATTTCTACGTGCCTAAGATTTGGAAAGGTATTTATATAGACGTACATACCTACAATTACCGCGCGTTGAAGATAGAAATCTTTAAAGCGAAACTCTTCCAAGCACTCTGGCTGGCGGAACGTCAACAGGGCACTGGCATCAAAATATACTAACATATTGCCACTTAGGTCGAGTGATCGAACACAAATATCTTTCAGATACCCAAACATATCCTTTGTTAGGGAGAGATCTGAAAGCGGGGAATTTTCTGAATTTTCCCTAGATAAGTCTATAGACGTTAGATTTCGACCTACTAGCCCCCCCAAGAGATCTCATAGCACCTGATAACCCAAGGGGATTGTTGGCGATGTTCAAGATTTTCAAGTCGTGAAAATGTACAAAGATCTTTGGTTTCATTTCGGAAATTCCACAGTTTGATAATATCAATGTGGGTACTGTTGAATTTTCAAAAACTGTGAATGTCTCTGTGAATAAAGCATCGAGGGAACAGTAGCTAGTGTCTCCACTGCTTGAAAGAGTCTTAAGTCGACGAAGTTCCGCGAAACCATTTCCGAATTTCACATTTTTTAGCATGTCCATATAGAGCTCTTCCAGCGAACCCAGGGAGGACAAGGCGACATCCGGATAGGTGACGTCGGGAGTAATTGGATCTCTACCTTGGCGGATGTCCAAAACTTTTAAGCTCTCAAGCGGAAGGAAAACTTGTACGGGATAATCCGAATACGACAATGGGTTGTATTTCAGGTAAAGACAAATTAATTTGGATAAACCCATGAAAGCTTTGGGTTCAAGTCGACTGATGTGGTTGTTAGACAGGTCTAGTGACAAGAGATCTTTAAGACGAACAAACACAGAGTCGTTAACTGATGTCAGCGAATTGAATGAAATATCCAGGGTCTGACAGTCGTGAGGAATGTTCAGTCCAGTAACAGTCTTGATTTCTTGATGCCGGTAATCACAGTTTATAGTTACATACTCACTCTTGACACATCGACCGTCACCTGTCACCGCATTTCTCATCAATTCATGTAATATTAGAAGAATTGTTATTAGCAAAACATCGGGAAAAACTCTTCTACTGTTGATGGTAGACAGACCCACTTCGTGCCTTCTTTGCGCCATCGTGACTAGTGGACTGTCAATGGACAAATACATGAATTTCCTGTGAACTGTCGGTTTTCAAATAATCTGGAAGTAAAGATATATTCTATGTATGTCATATCTCTGTCTTTTTGTTGAGAGCACCAACACGTATATTCTCTATGCAAAAGCTAATTTATGTCACATGTAATTTCCGCATTGAAAACTCCAGTGAAATACATCTCTAATTTATTCAAAATTTGCTTCCTTGTATTCCTCAAGGTATTATCAAGAACACACTTTAACTATTGTCCATTTAACAAAAGTCTGTGTGATTTTTTTTTGTGGCAGAAAAAACATTTGCGGCTTAATGCCATAAATACTCTAATAATATATCCGAGATACCACCTACTGTTAACATCGACTCAGGGGTACCCACATGAACGAGCCAAGCCAGAACTCGGATATACACAACAACGTATATTAGTGTTAGATTCACCCGCAAACACAGGGGATAATGCGTTTCCAGCTTCGTCTATATATTAATTAACAGCATCTGTATAGGACAAAGAGCTATTTTTGGTTTCTCAATTTGATAGAACTGGACAAATTGTATGCCAGCATTCACAATAACAAAAGTTCCCATACATAATTCCTTCAGACTGAATCTACTAATCTAATACGCGTATACAAAATAAGCGAGTGGATGAGAGTGAGTGAGTGAGTGAGTGAGTGAGTGAGTGGATGAGAGTGAGTGAGTGAATGAGTGAGTGGTGAAATTTGTGAGCAAGTGATGAATGTGTGAAGAAGTGAGTGAATGAGCAATTGAGTGAAGCAGTGAGGATATGCGGAAGGGAGAGAATATGAGTGGCAAAGTGACCGAGACGGTGTGTGGGGAATTGAGTGAAAGAGCCAATGAGTGAGAAAGTGAATGGGGAAGTGAGTGAGGATGTAAGTGAGCGAGTAATTAACTACACGTACTTTTTATGCGGAAATAATGATATTTTTCATTTCATTTAAAGTGTCACTGTCCGGCATGTCCGGCGGGTTTTCCTCACATCTCCAAGTCCTTTCTCTACTTGAGACTCCAGCTCAATCACTGCCAATCTTGTACACGCTTCGGAGTTCATTAGCTGTCTTCAATATTTTATTATTCAGAAGTGAAAAATCACACATAACGGCTCGATCTTACACAAGCAACGCTGTAGTTCACTGCCCCACCATGATCACTCCTACAAAAGGAGAGGTTCGTTGGCGGTGTTAAATAGAACGTCAGCCGGTCCGAACCGACAACGTTGATCTGGCCTCATGTGATCAAACTATACACATACATCAATACACATAGAACACCGATCTCTCACACCAGACGCGACCCGTAGTACTTCCTTCCTGTTAACTGTCAAATGACTATGCTCAGTGGGTGAACCTTGGGCGAAGACAAATCAGCAGTATTTCATCATATACAGATAACAAGTACCAAGCAATAACATGAAATGTAGTCAGACAGAAGTCATCATTACCCAACACATTTATAATTCTTTTTTTTCGAAAATACACTTTTATCCCAAAGAGCACTCAAAAATCTGATAGACCAAATTCGCGTTTACTTTGGGTCCCCAAATCATCCTACAGCACCGAGGTAGACCTTTATAGCAGTCTGGTATACTCTCAAATAGTCTTCAGATAACACAGAAACTTTGAACAGTGATCATCGTGGGCGTTGGGCCAAGGTTGGCCGCCAACGAAGGTCCAACGACCGTTTGCTAGCTGACTGCCAACGACAGTCAACGTCGGGCCAACGTTGACAACCAACGTAGTGCCGACGTTGAGCCACCGAGCAAAATGCAGTTGGTCCAACTTTGGGAACCAATGCCAAACCAATTAACCATGATGGGTTATTTATTTCATACTTGCAGGATATACATGTAGGCTTTTATTCATTTTCCTCAAAATAAACGGCAATAATAACAATATTCTAACAGAAACCTGAAAACTGTTAACTTTGTCAGTGCATGTATATGCATGTATTGAATCGATCAGTGACCGAGAAGATTATCAAAAAGAGCATTCACTGCTCAGTGGGACCGGGAACATGAAATGAAAGATGCCCAGAATAGTATGCGAGGTAGATGCCGGAGGGTAGGAAGGTCAAATTTAGTATTTACCATAACAAACCTACTCATACATGATTCGTTCATATTAAATCTACCTCACTATATTCTACTATTTTGCGTATCAAATAAGCGAGTGAGTGAGTGAGTAAGGAAGTGAGTTAGGGAAAGAGTGAGGAAGTGAGTTAGGGAATGAGTGAGGAAATTCGGAAGTGAGTGAGGCAGTGAATGAGGCAGTAAGTGAGCGAGTAATTAACTGCACGTACTTTTCTACATAAATAATGATAATTTCGATTAAACTTTCCGAATTATCACTGTCCCACTCGTTTTCGTCACCTCCACATTTCGCGAATAAGTCATATTTCGGCTTGAGACTCCCCACTGTCAATATTGTATACGCTACTGAGTTTATTAGCGGTTTTCAAAATTTCGCCATGTAACTATATGCTAATTATTCCGGTGATCAACTGAATTCAGGCGATCCATGGGAAATGTACGAGTTTAGTGATTGACAATATCGAATCAGTAAAGCAAGAAGAGTTGAAAGGGAAGGTACTACATATATTTTATAAGATGTACTCGACCATGAGTACTTCCTACATAATCAAATTGGCGTCAGCATAAAATTATGCCGAGTCCTTTCACGGTTTATCTTATGTCAGCCGAGGACAACCCAGCTTATAAAATCGTTACACAGGGTAATTAATTCAAAGCGTAGAAATTTCGAGTGAGCCCCATTATTATATTTGGTCAAACTCAAGCTTCGTAAAAAATTACCGCTAAGTATCCTTTCTCACAGAGGGAGATGAGGGTGTCCTATGTGTACAACAGGAATATTACGTTTCACTCCATACCTACTTCCAGACTGACAATTGGTCTTAAAAAATCGTTTGGTCATCAAGACCCCTCAATAAACGAATAAAAGAACACAAATCTTCTGTGACCAAACAAGACGGGAAATCAGCAGTTTCGGACCACATCAAAGAAAACCCCACCCACTCAATCAACTGGAACAACACCAAACCCCTTGCCACAAACCACATGCACTGGAAAAACAGAAAACTACTGGAGGCCGTCCACATCAAAAGAACAAAACCACAACTGAACAGAGACCAGGGCCTATTCATCCCCAGCGCCTATGACCTTCTAATCCAGGAACCCCACCGTGCCTAGAAGCCCACCTTGTTAATTAATCCAGCCATCTCCACAGTCTAATCCTGTCCTATTATAAATTTCTCACCTAGTATAATACTATTGTTATCATCCTATTGACATTTACTCAAGGAACTGTATATATACTGATTATTTACTTATTGATGTCATTGACTTGAGAACGATACTAGTACCTGTATCGAAACGTCGTCCTGAATAAACTAGAAGTTGTTATCCATAAGCAATTTGTTTATCTATCATATACAGATAATAAATTCGAGCGATAGGCAAGAGGTGGAAAAATTTACGACCTCTGGCGATTACAAAGCAACCATATGAATCTACAAAAAAGCTTCTCTCGGCACCTCACATTCAGACCCGAGAATACGGTGGATCCTCGAACATAGCCTTAGTATCTCAGCCGCGCTTTTATTGCAGATGTTCATGTGGGGACTATGAAGTATCGGCACCTAGCACCGGCTTGAGAGCGGAATTGGATACGCTTGTTCGTGAGCTGTGATGTTAGATCAGCTCAAACAAATAACTCATCTGAAGAGTTAATAATAACTCGTCTGTTATAAATCTAATGAGTTAATAATAACTCATCATTTGTCGTTCCACATATATGGTTGGAAGTTTGGTAGGGACCCATAATCCTCCCCCCGGCGACATAGGGTTAAGCGAAGTGGATTTATGTCTACTTATTTCCATCTGGCTGGTGTATCTAAAACGGCGAAATAGATCAAAGAAATCAACTTTCTTCTCATAATTAAGAGAGGTATGGATAATCCAATTTATGCCAAGTAATTTCCTCGACAAAGTTCTAACCCAGTCTAAAGGACACATAATTATCAATAAATGTATAAAAGAATGAGGAAAGCATCACTTATATGGTATCACACATGACCGTTATTTTAAATTTACACATAATCCTCGGCTCGAGGGATTAGGCAAAAAGGCTCAAAATGACCGGCCGATATGATGAAATGAAAAGTCACCGAGTGTCAGCTTGTTTGTCTTTCCGGAGATAGGACAGAAAGTTTGGTACGGGGGTAATAATTTCCCCACCCAAAGCCTGATTCAGTTAACTAACTTCCCTCGACCGGGGATTTGCCTTTTTGATCCTCCTACTTTCTCCTCCTCTCCGAGATAAGCCCCAAATACTATACTGAAATTCTAGATTCACTCATACATGTTAAAGTATGTCAATGTGCATTTATTGTTCCGGCCACTAGAGCACTCACTGCCCTTTTAGAATTTTTGTAGTGAGACCGTCTTCCCGGTCCAATAAATGTACTGGCGAATTTCTCCACCTTCTGACATTTTTCGCCCTTTTTAGTGTATTTACTGTGTCGTTTAACCCTACCAGGCTTTGGGGGGGGGGGGGGCATTATTGTCCCCTAACAAACTTTCTACTCTATCTCCGGATACTCAATAACTTGAGAGCTAACATTACGTGATTTGTAGTTTATCATATTGGGGCCATTTTAATCCTATTTGTATAACCCCCCGAGCAGATGGTCACGGGTAAATTCAAAGTGGTAACCACGTGGTTACCAGAAAAGTGACGTTTTCCTCGCTTTGTTCAAAATTCATGGATAAAAGCTATTATATTTCACATCAGATCATTATTTACTAATTTATCATGCAGCTCTTGCGAAGAAAACACATAAATAAAACAAATCGGAAAATCCGACCAAAAAATCGTCCAAAATATGTCCTTTTCTCATTCGGTCATTTTTTTGATTTTTTTTTTTAAAATAGCTTTGGGTATAGTAGCGATATTGAAGAGAAGAAACAATGGTATTTAAGACGAGGATATGACGTCGGCGAAATGGCAAAGCAAGATTATATTTCCACAATGGAACATTTTACAGTCACGTAATCAATTATAGGCTCTTCCGAAATTTCCCATTGTTTGAATGTAACGGAAGCTAGCAGTATTGCAAGTTGTCAGTTTGCTTTATTGTATTGTAGTATCATCATGGCATCTTATCGACAGTTGATGTGAAAACAATTGTCTTTTCAGTGAAGAAGTTTCCACCCTGTCGCCTTATTTTGGCTTTGACGTCTAGTCTACTACGTCTAAAGTCTCTATAATCCTTGAACTGATAACTCCAGCGTCGGAGCGTCGCCCGTGATTCGAGAATATAGTTTAACCTGTACTGGCTGGGATGATCAGTGTCCAGGATAAAAGGAACTGTGGACACTGGAACATGTAGGCACCGTCGTATTATAACTGAAAAAAAAATGTTGAAAACGACGTTGATTCCTACTCACTCATTCACTCAGCTCAACATAATACGAGCGTTGTACCGAAGTCTACCGAAGAATTTATTAGCTTGAGATTCTGTAAATTTTGATCATGAGACTAAAGTATGGCTCTTCAAAATAAGTGTTATCGATACAAGTTTTGTGAAGCCGAATCAACTCGCTCATTCGCTACATGAATATATATATATATATATATATATATAGTAGAAATTCAGGAAAAGGGTCAAACGTGAAGATAAATTGCTTGAAAATAGAGAAAACGCCGACACGCTCACATTGCTCTAATGCGCATTTCTGCTGTTTATTCAGCTTCTTCAGAGAGCATATATATATATATATATATATATATATTCTGAGGTACCTAATATCGACGAGTATGGAGGGAAGATAGTGTGCCTATGAATACAATTCTATTATTATTTTTTTTGACATTATCCAACATCAGCATGAGGATATAAGGGTGTTTTTCTCCAATGTAGGATTCGTCGCATTTGTGGTAATATTCGCATAGCTCCCCCCGCGCGATGAGACTTTATACTGCGAAAAATTGTGTATAAATATTCAAACGAGTCCGACAAGCCATCCTTCAGAAATTACTGGAATTGTGTGAAAATAGGATTGGATGGAGTCTGCGATGATTCCGTGATTCAGCCTTTCCGCGTTCCTTTTATTTTTTTAGTTTCAGTGTATTCACTAGTCGTTATATGATATCGTCTGTGCGACCGCTTCGAGCTTTGACGAGTAAACACTGTGAACAAGCTGTGGTGACAAAGTGCCAAAAAATCACCAGTAACTTGGTCCCTTTTCCTACTGATCTTGTTTCGACGCAATCGCTGATTTCAAGAAAACGTCACCACTAGCGGTATTGTGCGTTCCGTTTTGATACTAACCCATACTGCTGATTTTCCTTAATGTCACCAGTGTTATCGTTCCCTTAAACTAATTATACTGGTGACGATTGTAAAAATCAGCGTTTAGATGCCCCAAATGTGTTTCCGCTAGTGGTGACAAATAAGGAAATCACCGATTATATCTCGGCGGTCGATCTTTGATGTGAAGGCCCGAGGCAGTGGTAGAGATAAATGTTCGCGAGGCAGGACGGGTGTGTCTGTTATCGGCATTATCGGTAACGCCCAGACGACAGCGAGGTTTAACTATCCATATCTACTGTTAATCACCAAATATGAGCGGAAATCAGCATGAAGGGCCCAAACGTCCAGATAAGTTGTAGATCTGATCTGTTTTGCCGAGTAAAGGTGTTCCACGATGTGATCAGCTCAAGTTACTTTGAATACGAGAGAAAACTTGATGTGGGGTGCAGTATGGCCCTTTATATTCAAGGCATTCTAAATGTTTTATATTGGACTTCATCTTAAAACATCTTAGTTTCATCTTCAGACTTACCATAATTCTATGCTAAGTGTTCAAAGTTTTTTTTTATTCTAAATCGAATCGTAGTAGATTGATATCTCAAACAAATTTGGTGTCTATAAATGTCGCGAACACACACCCAGTTATACAGGCAGATATGGAATAAGTGTATATGTCATAATTAATGAGGAGTCGAAAGTATTAATACTGGGGATATTACAGGAACGTTCCATTCAACGCATACCTGCATACCGTGGCATTTTCAAATAAACGGCGGCATATCTTCCCAATGACATAATTCAACATATTGGTGTGGGGTGATGAGATGGGGTATGAGGGAAGGGGAATGACTGGGGGAAGTTACGCTGCCTCGTCTCATTTTAGCCCATCGAGTCAATGATACATTGTGAATTTATTATATCAGGGTGAGGTTAGTTATCTAATCTAATCATTTTATCATTATCCTGTGTCGATAATTATCCAGAATGTTTTTCATGGCAAAGTTACGTGTATTTTTGCATGAATACTATACATCTTCTTTACGTGCGGCTCAGTAGATGTCTTCCCTGATAAACTTACATTGAAAAAGTCCAATCCTGGATTCCCGAGATAGATGAAATTAGTCCTGAATGAATGTGCCCAGATAGCAGCGGCAGGCGCATTTGACGCGTGACTCCAGGCTTGGATTTTTGCGCTCTCTCCAATGCATACAACAAAGGATCTATTTTTTATCAATGGAACCCGGACCACATTTGTAATTTTAACCCCAAGTTGCCAAACCTATAATCAGTGTAACATAGTAGTCCCTTCTGTGATAATATGATGCATGTTGAATATTCCCCCAAATTAAACCAGGTATAAATTGAACTGCAACAGGCTGTAGGCCTCGGGAAGAGATCAGATACATATGTCAGTAGTATATAACATTGATTTAAAGCCACATTCTCCCCGGATGTAACTATGACGTCACAACTTCCTATGTTGGCGCCATCTGTACACTTTGGATGCAAGGGAGGAAACGAGGCGGTGGGGAGGTCACGGGGAGAAAAAACCCTCACATTACCCTCAACCAGCCCTCTAAGACATATAATAATAATAAAGATACCCTATAGGTGTTGTACGATCTTATTATGACGAGTCTAGGATCAGTGCGACCCTAGGGTCGAGAGTTTATTGTCCGGTATGTCTCCGTAAAAAGTAAACAAACAAAATGGCGGTGTGTGGGTGCAAGATGGCGGCGCGTTCTGTGGGTGCAAGATGGCGGAGTGTTCTGTGGGTGCAAGATGGTGGCGTGTGGGTGCAAGATGGCGGCGTTCTGTGGGTCTTAATGTTTACGGGGAATACCTAAATAGACGTTTTGGAGCTAGGGGAGGCACTGATGGACCGATGGGGTCGAGTGAGGTATCAAAGTGAAGCATTCGTGAAGGGGCATCTGATGGGATGGGTGTGGGGTTGAAGTAGCAGCATTCTGCGCATGCGCGGTGGCCCAAGTGTATGGAAATAGACGTTTTGGGAGCTAGGGGAGTTACTAATGGTCCAATGGAGATGTATGAGATATCCAAGTGAAGCCTATGTGAAGGGGTATTTGATGGCTGGGTGGATGCATGTAAAATTTTGCCTGAAAAAAAAATACGGAACACGGACTTTATCGTAAAATCCGGGAAAATACCTATATGGGGTAGGGGGTATATAGGTCGCCGGGCTTAACGGGGCTCGCGTATCAATAGAGTTATCTCCCCCTAGTTCCAGGGTGGGTGTATGTAAAAAATTTTCTGAAAAAATACGGAACACGGACATTATTCTAAATTATGGGAAAATGCCTATATGGGGTATGGGGGGTATAGGACCATCCTGGGAAACCTACTTCTCGATATTTGCGGTATAGGTTGTGGGTCTCGTGTTGTTAGTCTCGTCAAGACAAACATGATAGAAAGTGTCCCGGAGCGAAACGGTGAAATTTTTGAAAAAAGTCACCGAGACCCATATAGTCCCATACTGGGGGAATAGGATCAATGTTTGTCCCCCTGGGAAACCCACTTCTCGACATTTGCGGTAGGGTTGTGGGGTCTCGTTTTCTTAGTCTCGTCATTTAGAACATGATAGGAAGTGTCCCGGAGCGAATCGGTGAAATTTTTGAAAAAAAGTCACCGAGGCCTGGGTAGGCCCATAGGCCTATACTGCATGGCTATGGGTGTATAGGGCCATACGGAGTGAACGTGTTGGAGTCTAGGGGGCCACCAATGGCCCAATGGGGTCGGGTGAGGTCTTGTTTTGAAGCTCTCTTGGAGGAGCACTTGACTACCCCAATGGTTCGTCCGTGTTCAATAGTCTGCGCATGCGCAGCCTGGCCGTAATATAGAAAGTAGGCATTTTGGGGGTATGTGGGTGTGTGTTTAGGTTAGAGATGGGCTATTCACGGTTCGAGTGGGTCGTGTGAGGTATCAATGTGAAGCTTGTGTGGGGTAGAGTCAGAATGGCGTGTTTTTAAATTCATGTCACGTCAATATGCGCATGCGCAGTCTGGCCGTAGTAGAGAAATCAGGCATTTTTGGGGGTATGTGGGTGTGTGTTTGGGGTAGAGATGGACCGTTATGGGTCCGAATGGGTCGTGGAAGGTGTCAAAGTGAAGCTTGTGTGGGTTAGAGTCAGAATGGTGTGTTTTAAGTGCAAGTCGCGTTAATCTGCGCATGCGCAGTTGGTTGTAGTAAGTGAAGTGGCCATTTTGGGGCAGTACATGAAGGTATTTGGGGTCGAGATGGGCTATTCACGGTTCGAAAGCGTCCTGGAAGGTGTCATCTTGTAGCTCTCGGGGTGTAGATTCCGATTTGAGGGTTGTTCACGTCATCGGTGACGTCATCATGTTGCGACATCGATATAGTCAGAGCTTGAGCACAAAAAAGGGATTCTAGATTAACCTGGGAAAGATCGGCAGTTCCATTTGGACCAATCAGCGGTCGAGAAAAAGAGCCAATCAGCGGTCGAGAAAATGAACCAATCAGCGGTCGAACAATCAGCCAATCGAATTGGGGTACTCACGGTGTGCTATCGCTGACGTCCGCGCCTACATCTGGGTTCGTGTACACCCGGGTAATGTTTTCTGGACATGGATGGGTTCCATTCCAGGCCACTGATTGGCTAATACGGTGTCCAAAGTCAATTTCATGCATTATGCTGATAGAACTTATAGCAACGTCCGCCAACGCCAAGCTTAACGCTTCAACGCCCTGGTTAAATAGCTCAGAAGTTCTGATTTTCTAGATATTCCATGGGATTGTCACTAATTCTTCGTAATGCAGTGACGCCCGTCGACGCCCGTCGTTACGCCTTAACGCTCTAACATAACGCCTTGACGCCATGATATAGACCGGAGATATTCCATGGAATTGTCACTAATTCTTCGAAATGCAGTGACGCCCGTCGACGCCCGTCGTTACGCCTTAACGCTCTAACATAACGCCTTGACGCCATGATATAGACCGGAGAGAGAACAACAACAACAACAACAACAACAATGAGAGAACAACAGCAACAAGAAGTTTTTTCATATAGTTTATTTTCCCCAATGTTACAGCATACCCACGCTGGGGGAGCCGCGTTGGGTATGCTTACAACTCAAAAAGACTCTTGTCCAACCAGAAGTCGCCATTTCAGCAAGTTCCATCTTCGACCATGTTCGCTCTGAACCGTGTATTCTAATCATCGTCGGACAGGCCTGGATATTTTTCGGGCAGCATGTCCTGAAACAGTTGTTTGCGCATTCTGATCGCATTTTCCCGGGCCTCGGTGGGTTCGGTCTTCATGATGGACCTGTGCGTGGGATCGCCTTTCATTTCAAGCGGTAGTAAGGTATACTGTTCATAGATCGCCATGGCTGTTTTCCTGATGCGGGGACGCATTTGGGTGTACGTCTGTTGTAAATTATCCTCTCCGGCGTCCTCAATCGCTGCAGCGTAAGTATTGATAGCTGCTGTCACAATACGATCCCAGAAGGTAGGTTCTGTCTCACTTTCCACGGACGTATGCTGACTATCTGAGGTCAAGCTC
>JAVTVY010037792.1:0-16487 GCA_036873755.1 Hanleya hanleyi
TTGTTCACGCGTGTGCCAGAATTACAACACGTAAGGGAAGTGGGAAGAGGTGCCGAATGTACCAGAAGACTCGCTGTGCTCGTTATTACAGTTAATAAAGAAGTTTATCGCAAATATCGGATTAAGAAATCAAACATCTCGAGACATGCTACAGTTGTGTAAAATACACACGAGCAGACGGCTATTTTCACAGCAAAAGTTTCATGTCACGTCTTCCCGGACTTATTATTCTAGAACCGAAACTGAAAAGAAATCTGATTGGTCGATGGTCACGTGATCTGACTTCAGTTTGTAGTCAGGGAGCTGGGCGAGGTTTAATTAACATGGAAGGTGCAAAAGGTTTGGGGTGCCGGGGGTGTAGTACTAGCCGGCCCTTACACAGAACGGCCATTCTTACGTTCCGCAGGTGGTGGGTGTGGTAGGGGGCGCCACCAGAAAACCCCCAAAAGTTGGATTTAATTAACATGAGAGGTGCAAGTTCCATTTCTATGCCAAATGATTACGGACACCATACTTAATGCAAATCTGAAACATAAGAATGGGATTTCTGGTGGAAAGATCACTTAAGAAAGACGCTAATTAGCACTAATTAAGGTTTTAATTAACATGAAAAGTGCAAGTATAAAACCAACTCAGGAATGTACAGGGCAGTTGTCTGATTCAGAATCACTAACGTAAGAATGAATATTGTGGTGGAAAGTTCACTTAAGAAGAGGTCAAAGGTCACTAATTAAGACCGAAACTAATTAAAACGGCTGTATCTCCTGACCTACATTATACAGCAAGTTGTAATTGGTGTCAAAATGAAGACGGAGTGAAGATGCACCACTGGAATAGAAAAAGTTTCAAGAATGTTACATTTAACTAGGTCAAATTAGGGGAAAACAGCTAAAAATGTACCCAATTCACCCCCGGGGCTAATTAGCGACTTAATCAACATGAAAGGTGCATGTATGAAACCAATGGGAATTTGTAGAGTGTGGCCACCTGAACATGAATCACCAACTTAAGAATGAAAATTGTGGTGGAAAGGTCACCTAAGATTAGGTCAAAGGTCATACCACGCCCAATGACCCCTAATTAACATATTAATTAACATGGAAGGTGCACGTTGAAAATCACATAGGAATTGTCGAGTATGGTGCCCTGATTCAGAATCATCAACTTAAGAATGGAAATTGTGGTGGAAAGGTCACCTAAGAATAGGTCAAAGGTCATACCACGCCCAATGACCCCAGTTTTCAATGTGATTAATTGTTCATTCAGCTCCCCATACTCTACCACATCGCAACGACACAGGAAGCCCATGACATTCAAATCATCAATCCAATATGTGCAGGTTTTGATACTTAATACAAATTACATGTATAGTGCAGGTGAGTCAATAAATTCAACTATAAATGCAAAGGTTCATCGTCAGAGTAGGCCTATGTAGCAGCAGGCCAACTGAATGCATGATGGGCCCATGGGGCGCCAGACACGCAATTTAAATCCAGTTTTGAAAAATTTAATTTGAACAGTCGTGTGTACAGGCAAATGAGACAAGGCAGTATTATAATATCAGTAATTCTCTTCCAGGTTGCTTTTCGCCATGGCTACACCCAGTTGCTCCAGTGACCCCCATGAGTGTGCGTCATCCGAGACTGCAGATACAACCAGAAAATGTATCCTCCATGTGGACCAGCCAGAAAAGCAGAAACAAGCGGACATTTTGCTGTTCAAACCAGAACAGTGGACATCGGTAATTGAAGCGGCATCTCGACGAAAGCAGATGACAAACTTTGATAGATCCAAGTACTACCCTGTAGTTCAGTCACTCCCGGCCGAACCGCTCAGTGACGGTGGATATCATGTCTCTTGCTATAAAAACTTCACGGCAGTCTCACATGAGAGGACAGAGACAAGGCCTACTGAGGGGACGCCCAGTACAAAGCATCTGCGTTCTGCTTCTGAATTCTCCCCCGAGCCTGCGTCTACATCTGGCATTTTTCCTAAAAAATGCCTTTTCTGTAATAAGGCCAGGAGAAAGAAAGGCGGTTCAGAGGAAAGACTTGCAGCTTGCGAAACAAAGCAAGCTGAATCGACGATCAAGGCAGCGGCAAGAGTGAGGAAAGACAACAAACTTCTTGCTGCAATATCAGGTGTGGACTTTGTAGCGAAGGAGGTCATGTACCATCACAGTTGTAAAAAGGCCTACATAAAACTACCGACACTAGTGTCAAAGGACAGTTGTGAAAAGCCTAAAATAGGACTTGAAGGTATCTATTCATATATTGAGAGGTCAGTTATCTTGAATAGGAGACCTGAACTTCTAACTTCAGTGTACGCTCAATATGTAGAGATGTGTGAAGATGTTGGGGAGACCCCCATTACCACAGCCCAAAATTTGTTGAAAAACATAATGAACAGATTTGGGGAGCGTTTGGGGGTACAGGGTCAGTCAGCTAAGAAAACAGGTAGCATTTTGTATGCAGAAGGTGTGCCTGAGGAGACGGTTCGAGCTGCATATGATTATTTGTCTTCAGCAGAAGCACGTATTCGGAAGGCAGCTTTGGAACTGCGAAAAGCAATAAAGGATGTGAGGAGAGATCCTCTTGTAGATCCCCCAACACTGGAAAATTTGCGCTCTGGAGAAGCATCCCCACCTGACCTCCTCCTTACATTCTATAGAGTTCTCTATGGTGGCCCGAATACCAAATTGTACAGCCCTAAGTTGGAAAGGCGGGCTTCCTCATCTAGTCAAGATGCCCTTTACATTGTCCGAAATGGTCATGTAAAACCAGGAAAACAGATTATTCTGGGTATGGCCATCAAATCGATGACCGGGAGCAAAAAGATCGTACAGATGTTGAACAGGTTTGGGCATATCGTAGATTACAGCACAATAGAAGAGCTTGAAACATCACTGGGTGAGGCTATACAGAGTAAGCAACAAGCTTGTCCAGAAGGAACCATTGACAAGATGGTCATGGGATTGGCCTTTGACAATTTCGATGAAATGACGGAGACGCTGTCAGGAGCGGACACTCTCCATGACACAATGGGTATTCTGTACCAAAACAGGGTGGACCCAAGCCAGACTGGACACACATCAGGCGAGACTGTTGCACACCCGCGCACATCGGCTGAAAGGTCACGAAAACGGAAGCTAGAAGTTCATGAGCATCCCCTAGAACCCTACAGGAAGAAGCCGCGTATGACCACATTTCAATATGTCATCAAGACAGCAGATGGCAGTCGTCCTGATCTGAGACCCCAAGCCAAAAACAAGGATTTGGCGTGGATGATGTGCCATGCGCTGGGGATGTCCAACATACCAATGTGGGTTGGATTTAATTCCTTTATTGAACCCGACAATTCGTCTGAACAAGTTGTTCTGTACATGAAGAACCTGAACCAACCAATCACAAACCTGGACGTCGTACAAGAAACCCTCATCACGACACAAAAATGTGCCCGTGAGTGTGAACAACAGTATGGGGTGGTAACATACGACCTAAATGCGGCCAAGCCGGCCATGCAGATTCAGGTAACAGAGTCTCCAAGGTATGATGATGTGTTTGTCATGTTGGGCCCCTTTCATGTTGAAATGGCTTTTTTCAAAGCCATAGGAAAGGTGATTGATGAGTCTGGGGGGCCCAGGATTCTGACTGATTGTGATGTCCTTGCGCCAGGTTCATTAAATGGTTTGCTAACTGGCAAACACTTCAACAGGTGCAAACGCATACATCCCATCCTTGCATTGGCATTCAAGATTCTCCATTTCCAGGCGTTTCTTGAGACATTTGATCGAAATGACGAACTTGCAGCTTCGTTGCGTTCATTTGAGAAAGCTCCAGATGACCAAACCACTCCAGATGAGGAGACATGGCAAGCAGTTGAGTCTTCAGAGATATTTACCTCTTCTGTTACAAAGTACGAGGAGTACACACATGAGACAAGATCTGGGGCACATGGGGCGACAGCACAGTTCTGGATTACCTATGTTGACTACATCCATGACTTCCACAATCTAGAACGTGCTATCAGGACAAATGACATTGACCTGTTCACACATGCTCTCACTCCACTTATCCAACTATTCTTTTCAACGAACCACATTAACTATTCCCGCTGGTTGTCCAAATTCCAGTTGGACCTGGTGAACATCGACAATACCCACCCTGGACTTCGCAGTCTCCTACGGAATGGTGCCTTCACAGTCAAGAGAACAAGGAAGTCCTTCAGTAGATCTCCCGTGGACCTCACATTGGAGCAGACGGTGAACGCTGACGCAGCTTCTAGACGCACAGGCCTGTCATCTGCCACCAACAACTACAGCGCACGCCTTAGATGGATGATAACCAAGTCTGCTCGCGCTGCCGTCATGGCCACTGCCCAGGAGTTGGCCGGCATGTCGAATCGTCAAGACACAACTGCAGAATTGCACAGATCACGAATCAAGCGGGATTCCTCCGACTTACAGAAGGTCATGGAACAGATAAAGGGATGCTGCGATCCCTTTCTGAAGTCAGCTGAAGTATCCCCAAGTTTGTTTAATATCAGAACGGGAAAAGTCACCAGTGAACCTATCAAGGCATGCCTACTTGGATTGAGAGAGAAAGGGAAAGAGCGTCATGAAGAATTCATCAAGTCATGCTTCGAAGACCCAAACAACTTCGAACAGCCGATAAAGAAGGAGAAACTGCTGACATTCAAGGAGAATTGCAAGTCAAGTAAACGGAGTAAAGACAAACGGATAGCCGCTCTGGTGTGCACACGTGATCTAATGGGACGTCTGCTTGTACTAGCCTGTAGGAAAGATCTGGACTTGAAACATGTCCTCTCCTATCCCTTAACGACGGTTCCTCTCTCAATGTGCAGCACAGATGGATTGATGGTGAAAACAGAGAAGAGTGCCCTTCTCCATCTCCTCGAAGAGAGAGTCGAACGATCAGCACCAACCACAGTGGATGCAACCGTCATTGATGGCAATTTCTTCATGCGTACCCTCCCGCCTCATCTCCCAGGAACGTATGGTGGCTTAGCAGCCGGTATTCTTGAGAAAGTGACCAACATGCCAGGAAACAGAGTAGATATAGTCTACGACGCGTACCCTATTCCATCTATCAAAGAGAGTGAACGAGCAAATAGAGGTCTTGGTGAGAAGGAGAAGCGGGAGTATGTTATATGTGGTGCCGAGCAGAAGCGTCCGAAGAACATTGGTGACTGTCTACAATCAAGGTCATTCAAGGAGGAACTGCCGAAATTTCTAGGAGAAGAATGGATGGCACCACACTATGCGAGAATGATCAAGCGCAAGCATGTGTACCTCTCTTACCTTGGGGCATGCTTTCACTTCTTTGTCCAAGGAGACACAGTAGTTAGGGAAGTCGTTGATGACTTAAAGTCAAACCACGAAGAAGCGGACACCCTAATCTGTGCTCATATAAAAGCAATGGACGATGGTACTGTCCAAAATGTGGTCGTGAGGGCGTCCGACACAGATATTGCTGTCATACTGGTCCATCATTCCTGGAACATTCCAGCGAACATATGGATGGATGTTGGTACAACATCACGAAACGACAGGAGGTACATCAACATAACTGACATTGGGAAGACAATTGGAAAGGAACTTTCCCATGCCCTGCCAGCTTTCCACTCCTTTACAGGGTCGGACTACACTTCTGCCTTTGTCAGAAAGGGCAAGATACGCCCATTCAAGCAGCTGGAAAAGGACACTGACGCACAAACAGCATTTGCAGAAATGGCAAAGGGAAATCTTAGCGAGAAGTCTACCCAGGCTGTAATGTCGTTCACCGCAAGGATGTATGGCGCGAAGGCAAGAGGGACAGCTCTATCCTTGGACGCACATCGACACCAGGTGTTTGAGAAAAGCTTTGGGCCAAAGTCGGCAAACAAAGACCCACTGAAGAAATTAAAGGGCATCGATGCCACGTTGATTCCACCCTGTAAAGTGGAGATTTCCCAACATATCCGACGGGCGTCTTTTGTTGCAAGAATGTGGGCAAATGCGGATCTCACAGAGATCCAGCAACATCCTACTGAAGATGATGGTTGGGAACTCCACGACGAGTCGTACGAAATTAAGTGGTTCAGTGGTCCCCAGCTGCCAGAGGCATTGGTACCAGACGAGGAAGCTACCGATGAGGAAAGTGACGAAGATCTCCAACTGTCCTCTTCAGATGAAGAGGAGGATCTATCGTCATCAGATGAGAATGTAGAATTCGATGATGACTAGGTTAGGATGACGGACAAGGTATAACGTCATTTACAGCAGATACGATATGCCCAATCAGCGTAATACCTCGTGCCATGCTCACTCTGACTATTTCTAACTTCAGGGAGCTACAAGAGGATTGGGCTTCACCTATTGCTAACGGGTTTGGTATATACCAGCTTGCAGAATTATATTCTTAAGTGACCTTTCCATCACAATTTCCATTCTTAAGTTGATGATTCTGAATCAGGGCACCATACTCGACAATTCCTATGTGATTTTCAACGTGCACCTTCCATGTTAATTAATATGTTAATTAGGGGTCATTGGGCGTGGTATGACCTTTGACCTATTCTTAGGTGACCTTTCCACCACAATTTCCATTCTTAAGTTGATGATTCTGAATCAGGGCACCATGCTCGACAATTCCTATGTGATTTTCAACGTGCACCTTCCATGTTAATTAATATGTTAATTAGGGGTCATTGGGCGTGGTATGACCTTTGACCTAATCTTAGGTGACCTTTCCACCAGAATTTTCATTCTTAAGTTGGTGATTCATGTTCAGGTGGCCACACTCTACAAATTCCCATTGGTTTCATACATGCACCTTTCATGTTGATTAAGTCGCTAATTAGCCCCGGGGGTGAATTGGGTACATTTTTAGCTGTTTTCCCCTAATTTGACCTAGTTAAATGTAACATTCTTGAAACTTTTTCTATTCCAGTGGTGCATCTTCACTCCGTCTTCATTTTGACACCAATTACAACTTGCTGTATAATGTAGGTCAGGAGATACAGCCGTTTTAATTAGTTTCGGTCTTAATTAGTGACCTTTGACCTCTTCTTAAGTGAACTTTCCACCACAATATTCATTCTTACGTTAGTGATTCTGAATCAGACAACTGCCCTGTACATTCCTGAGTTGGTTTTATTCTTGCACTTTTCATGTTAATTAAAACCTTAATTAGTGCTAATTAGCGTCTTTCTTAAGTGATCTTTCCACCAGAAATCCCATTCTTATGTTTCAGATTTGCATTAAGTGTGGTGTCCGTAATCATTTGGCATAGAAATGGAACTTGCACCTCTCATGTTAATTAAATCCAACTTTTGGGGGTTTTCTGGTGGCGCCCCCTACCACACCCACCACCTGCGGAACGTAAGAATGGCCGTTCTGTGTAAGGGCCGGCTAGTACTACACCCCCGGCACCCCAAACCTTTTGCACCTTCCATGTTAATTAAACCTCGCCCAGCTCCCAGACTATATATTAAGATGGGCACAGTCCAAGTCAGAATCACCAGTGATTTTCATCAAAAGTCACCAGAAATTTTCATCAAAAGTAAGTCAGCTCAGGACTTGCTGGTAACAGTCCCCTAATGCACCTTCATGCAAAAAATCAAGGTTCTAATGTCAACGGTTCTCCTTATTTTGCCGATGAAAGGATTCAGATGGACTCACGGACTACCGGACAATTTGCAGATGATAGGAATAATGACACTCGCTTTCAATACTGGGAAAATATATCACAATAAAATTATTTCATTTATCACCAGTTCAAAATATTCTCCTGGGTTAAAGCATAGGGCAAAGTGAAATTATATGAACCAGTAGCTGATCAGCTGAAGTCATGGGTCAATGCACAGGCAGACAGACTCTTCTTTGTTATCTCAATAATGTGCAAAAGGCGGATTAAAATCAACACCTGTTTATAGAATGCAAGGCCTGATTGATCATCAAAATATAATGAAGGCGAATGTTTCGGTTCTCTGCTTCTTTCTTTACAAAATTCTTTACTGATTTAACATCGCTTTCAACTATATTTCAGTCATATCATGATGTATGGGTCCTATTCCTATTCATACCCTGGAAACCCATGGGTAGTGTCCCATTCCTTTTTACACGCGGGAACCCCACGGGTAGTGTTGATACCGGAGGGGGACTTGGGGATTTGCTCTGTCCGTCATTCTATCACATTTTTTCCTCGTGACTGCAATAACCCAACAAGAGTTCAATTGAACTCAAAATGCGCCCATAAAAAAATAGTCGACAAACAACATTTTTATCTCCTGAATGTTGTTATAGACAAAGGTTAACCATACAAATGAACCTTTCTGGACTGTATGTTGTTTGTATTGTTGCAATTGTCATAATACTGTACATGTATAAGCCTGCATTGTTGTATACAGTGGTGTAGGCAGGTTTGGAAATCAGGTCGTGGTGGGGGGGGGGGGGTTGATACATAAGGGCCTGGAGCGGTATTTGTAGGAGCAAGTAGAACTCCAGTTACTCTTACTCTGCGGTGGTGCATATTCCCTCACTTCCGGTTATGCACTTATGTATACATGTATCAGTAACTTGAAAACGAAATTTTTGTTAGCATAAGCTGCAAAAGTAAGCTCATCAGCCTGATGAATTAGGTCGAAATGACAGTAGGTGCCAAATACAAGGATTTCAGACTAAAATCAAGGGGAGTAACTGAAGAAAACGTCTAATCAGCTCAAAAACAGTTTGTGCACATCTACACATGGTACCGACCATATGTACCAAATTTCAAAAGAATCCATCAAAAAGTCTGAGACGAGTTGCGTTCACGGGGACAGTATGTGTCAAATTTAGATTTCAGACCAAAATCAAGGGGAATAACTCAAGAAACTGTTGAATCAACTCAAAAAAAGTTTGTGCACATGGCACCGATCAGGTGTACCTAATTTCAAAAGAATGCAATGAAACCCCTGGCCCAGGAGTTTCGTTGACGAGGACTGTAGGTGCCAAATAAAAAGTATTCCAGACAAATCAAGGGCGGATAACTAAAGAAAACGTTGAATTGGTTCGAAAAAATTTCATGCGCATCTACACATGATACTGATCATGTGTACCAAATTTCAGAATAATCCTTTGAAAATTCTGGGACGAGTTGCGTTGACGAAGACAGTAGGTGCCAAATCCAAGGATTTCAGACCAAAATCAAGGGAAATCATCGCCACAATTTCTTGCACAAAAGGGACTTGAGAGGTATTCTTATTAAAAAATATATATATATATATTTTCTGAAGTGAAGATTTAATAGTTGTTTCAAGTTATATATGATAATTGAGAATAACAAAATTTACATTGGATCAAAACCATGAATGGCATGGCATGCCTGTTAGGGGGTCCAGTTAATTTTATTCATAGTGGGTACAGTTTCCATCATCTCCGCAAACTTATTTTGTTGACCATCAAGTCGTAATGTAAGTTTAGTTATTTTCAAATCTTTTTATAACCCCCCCCCCCTACTAAGGTCTAACTCAGTCCGGTATAAGTTTCGTGAGATTAGACCTATCAATCTTTTAAGAAGCAAATTGTGAGTGAGTTGACAAGGTGACCAGGAGACCTAGACAAACTGGGTCATTCTCACCGATTTTCAATTCTGCTCTGTGACCATATGTATGTGTGATAGAAGTTTGATGTTCCTAGGCAGTCTTTCTTGAGATATAGTGTAACAAGGAACTGGAGATGGATGGACAAATAGACAGGAGGATGACATTACTCTTGGGGCAAAATTGCCCAAGGGGTAAAAAGCACAATTAACAGGACTTGTTTTTGGCCTTAAGGTACCATAGCTGGACCATAAAAATACTCGTGTCCAAAACTGTCCCATTTCTGTAGAAGACGAACCAAAATCAATGCCCAGCTGTGTGTGAAAACACAAAGTACATCCCAGATGAGAGCAGATTGGGGGAACTTTGGGATGTTCAGGAAAGAACAGGACAAAACTGAATCATTGTCCTGTATATTATATGTTTATTTGAGTAGTTTAGTCAAGCATCGGACAGATTGTGCAGATATTACATCATGAACCCACATTGGTATACACAACATAATATTCATCTAAAATGTGCATTACAAACAATTACTCAGTTTGGTACAGAAATACATATGGATATAGGCGTTCAATCAGACTTAACAATTTACAGCAGTGTTTCGTATAACTCTTGCAACTGTTATATAGTATTACAACCATACATAGGGATGTCCAAGCAATATCAACAAATACTTTTATCATGGGTTACAGTGGTGCTTGCAAATCTACCACCACATTTTATAATGGTGCTTGTAATGTAATGTACAAAATAACATCAATGGTCCTGTTGGTTACACTGGTGACTGGTTGGTCCGGTACAAAACCATTCATTATTTATACAAGGTCATTATTTGTACACATCATTAACATGATCTGATGCTTCCTTGACCATTGCCGGTTAGTTCCAGGTTGATTTCTTTATCATGAACAAAACCATCAACATCACTGGTTACACATTGGTGCCTGTTTTATGCAACCATTAACATCACCGGTTATACATCAATCAGTGGTGATGGTTTGATCCTATACACAGCCATAACATCACCAGTTACACATCAGTGGTGATGGTTTGATCCTATACACAGCCATAACATCACCAGTTACACATCAGTGGTGCTTGTTTGTGGAGGAGTGAGTAAGATTTGAAGTCACTTTCAACAATCCTTCAGTCATGGTGTACAAAGCCATCATCGGTGCTTAGCTATATATGTAACCATGAACATCATTTAGACTGGTGCTTTCCTGACCAGATCAACTTTTACCATTACTGGTCAATTGTACCACACAAAGCTCTTTCCAAAATCATATGGAATTTGTTGCAATATAATTGTTACTGGTACATGTTCTTATGGTCTTTTATCCTAATAAGAAGAAAATTGAATTTAAACATTGCCAACGTCTTTACACAATTTATAACCAAATTATCTCTTTATCTTCATAACACTGTTTCACAAACATGGTAAAGTTTCTACACACTTGTGTAGCTAAGATCTCAAACATATGTAAAAAAAACACCTGACAAATATTTAAGTCCTGTTATTTAATCCAGAAGGAAAGAAATGAAATGCTGATGAAAACCGGTGACAGACCAGAATATACACCTTCTAGGTACTACATTACATGTGCTGTACAACTGCTTTAATATCATACATATGGCACACCATCTGTAGATACAGTCCATAGTTGAAACATACCGGTGACAGACCAGAATATACACCTTCTAGGTACTACATTACATGTGCTGTACAACTGCTTTAATATCATACATATGACACACCATCTGTAGATACAGTCCATAGTTGAAACATACCGGTGACAGACCAGAATATACACCTTCTAGGTACTACATTACATGTGCTGTACAACTGCTTTAATATCATACATATGACACACCATCTGTAGATACAGTCCATAGTTGAAACATACCGGTGACAGACCAGAATACGCACCTTCTAGGTACTACATTACATGTGCTGTACAACTGCTTTAATATCATACATATGACACACCATCTGTAGATACAGTCCATAGTTGAAACATACCGGTGACAGACCAGAATATACACCTTCTAGGTACTACATTACATGTGCTGTACAACTGCTTTAATATCATACATATGACACACCATCTGTAGATACAGTCCATAGTTGAAACATACTTGGTGACAGACCAGAATACGCACCTTCTAGGTACTACATTACATGCTGTACAACTGCTTTAATATCATACATATGACACACCATCTGTAGATACAGTCCATAGTTGAAACATACTGGTGACAGACCAGAATATACCTTCTAGGTACATTACATGTGCTGCACAACTGCTTTAATATCATACATATGACACACCATCTGTAGATACAGTCCATAGTTGAAACATACCGGTGACAGACCAGAATATACACCTTCTAGGTACTACATTACATGTGCTGTACAACTGCTTTAATATCATACATATGACACACCATCTGTAGATACAGTCCATAGTTGAAACATACCGGTGACAGACCAGAATATACACCTTCTAGGTACTACATTACATGTGCTGCACAACTGCTTTAATATCATACATATGACACACCATCTGTAGATACAGTCCATAGTTGAAACATACCGGTGACAGACCAGAATATACACCTTCTAGGTACTACATTACATGTGCTGCACAACTGCTTTAATATAATACATATGGCACACCATCTGTAGATACAGTCCATAGTTGAAACATACCGGTGACAGACCAGAATATACACCTTCTAGGTACTACATTACATGTGCTGCACAACTGCTTTAATATCATACATATGACACACCATCTGTAGATACAGTCCATAGTTGAAATATACCGGTGTGCAGGGTGGTTTTACTCCTAACATGTGTAACATAATAAAACAGGACTTGCATGCATTTCAGGAATCAAGGCTGAAACATGTCATATTACAAGCTTGTTAACTGTCCTATTACAAGCTCATAATTCATTCACGTTAACCATGTCCTATTTCAAGCAAGTTATTCATGTCCTATTACAAGCATGTTACCCATGTCCTATTACAAGCATGTTTATGCTATTACAGCAATGTTAACATGTCCTATTACAAGCACATTAACAATATGCTATTACAAGCATGTTAACATGTCCTAGTATAAGCATGTTATCACTGTGCTGTTACAAGCATGTTAACCATGTCCAATTACAAGCATATCAACCATGATCCATTACAAGCATGTTTATACTATTACAACCATGTTAACAGGACTTATTAGAAACACATTAACAATATGCTATTACAAGCATGTTAACATGTCCTAGTATAAGCATGTTAATGTGCTATTACAATCATGTCAACGTGTTCTATTACAAGCAAATTAACATGTCCGATTACACGCATGTTAACACTGTCCTATGACAAGCGCGTTAATAGTATGGAGGTTGAATTACTGAGAGCCATTACAGTAAATGCTCTAATGATTCAATCACAGGAAGTCCTGTTTTCCACAGAAACATATTGGGGTGATCACATTTAGTAGAACAGGAAGTTGATGCAATGATACAAAAACAGGACCTTATCAGAGTTTCTCCTCCATGTTGGCGGCGGTCAAATATATTAGAATGAATGATCCAAATTTGGTGGAGTGAATGATAACAGGGGGAATGAATTAATGTTTATTGTAATCATACATGTACAAAGGTCTGATCATGATGGTGAATAGGAAGCCTATAGCATACATCAATGGACTATAAACATGTATTTTTAAAGATGTAATCAGCCTCAAAATGGATGGATTTTGTAAACTCTCCCCTGTGCATTATTCAGCAGCGAAGTTTGCTAAAGCGTCACATGTACTATATTTGATGATAGTGGGATCGCCAATATACAACGAATGCAAGAATATCTTGTCAGAGAAATTTGAAACTGGACGGGCTTTCTGTTTCGCCATGGAGTGTGAGCTGTACGCGGAGAGGAAAATTACGTCACTGCGGGACGTATGAGTGACGTAGCGACGCTCACGAATCTGAATGCTGAACAGCTGCAGCTATGAGATAACGTCATGGCTCGTGCCTACGGTTCGGTAATGTCGCATAGCATACGCTGGTAGAATGCACCACACGTGTATACGCTTGTTGACACGGTCGTGAAAAAATAAACAGCATGCCATGCCGTTTATTTTTATAGATCAATTCCTTCTATTTTCTCGTGAATGGTAGAAACAAGTTTACTTTTTTGTGGTCAGATGTGTTCCATTTTGTATCTGTTGTAACATATGTCACTCTCGCTGAGTTTGAAAGACATCGATTTCAGCCCAGATTTGAGGCTGATTACATCTTTAAAGTAAGTTTTAGGAAAGTTCACCAGACCTATTTAATCAGCTGATCAGCCCAGTTTGGCCCAGCAATTAGGTTTCACAGGGCCTATTCACCACCCCAGTAGCTTACAGTCATGAGGATTATTCGGTTCAACTTGAAAATCGGCCCCGGGTCATGACCAATCGGCCCTGAGGTGGGTCATGACCAATCGGCTGTGGGGTGGGTCATGACCAATCGGCCCTGGGGTGGGTCATGACCAATCGGCCCTGGGGTGGGTCATGACCAATCGGCCCTAGGGTGGGTCATGACCAATCGGCCCTGGGGTGGGTCATGACCAATCCGCCCTGGGGTGGGTCATGACCAATCCGCCCTGGGGTGGGTCATGACCAATCAACCTGACCAGTGCCAATTTCAGATGACAAGCTGGCCTGGTTCATAATGCAAAGTTAACATTCAGATGGATTGGTCCAAACATTTCTTACATGGTACATACAAGATCTGCAGACAAAGTTCTTCATAAAAATCATTTATAATCACAACAGTGTCTTCACTGAGGTAGAAAACATGGGAAATTGGTCAGGGGAGACTTCAGCCCAACATCATTCAGCCAGAAAAGACAATTTCAATCATACTAAATTACCTTCTATATCTACGCTAATGAATGCATTATTTGGACCATATAAGCAATACTTTGTGACCATTATTTGGACCATACACATGTAAGCCATACTTTGAGACTTTCATTATTTGGACCATACAAGCAATACTTTGTGACCTCCATTATTTGAACCATATAAGCAATACTTCGCGACCTACATTACTTGGACCATATAAGCAATACTCCGTGACCGCCATTATTTGGACCATATAAGCAATACTTCGTGACCTCCATTATTTGGACCATACAAGCAATACTTCTTGACCTACATTATTTTGACCATAAAAACAATACTTCATGACCTCCATTATTAGGACCATATAAGCAATACTCCTTGACTTCCATTATTTGGACCATATAAGCAATTTATTCGAGACCTCCATTATTTGGACAATATAAGAAATACTTCATGCCCTCCATTATTTGGACAATAGAAGCAATACTTTGTGACCTCCATGATTTGAACCATATCAATACTTCGTGCCCTCCATTATTTGGACCATATAAGCAATACTTCATGACCCAAATTATTTGGACCATATAAGCAATACTTCATGACCATTCTAAGGTCAAACACTTTTTAATCTCCCATTCAATGGGCCATGTGAAGACATTGAAGCATGATGGGGTCGAAGGATAATGCTGAATGCTCAGACTGACGTTCCATGTTGACCTCTGTATGAATACACAATGACATGTTTGAACATACAAGACGACATAAAAAATATACACGATGCCAAAATCTAGAACTGTCAAGTTCTCGTCTTGCGTAAACATGTACATGAACTCAAATAAAGTATCCAAGCAGTAAATTCAATCCTTGTTTCACTCCAAATTTATAGATATCATATTTGTTAATTTCATATGCAAAAAAAAAAATGCCTCTTCAGAAGGGTGTCAATGCCTGCAGACAGAAATATAAAACTGCCCATCAATGACAATACAAAATGAACATCTTTAATAGCTCTCCTTTTAGTTCATCCGCAAGCCAATGACTGTCAACTGTTTTTCAAATCAACCAGTCAACAGTCTTGGCTGGACATCCCTGTGCATTAAGGTTATCAACCTTCAATGATCCATTTCTCTATGATTGGCTGAAATTTCTTCCAATTTTCTTCACAGTCCAATGAAAATCCTGAATTCCTTTTTTGAAAATTTGAATTAACCAATCAGGTCACTTGAACCTGGAAGGTATCCCATGATGGAATTTCTATGAAATCCTTTCAGGTTTTGTTCAGGTGAGTATCTCTCTTCAGCCATTGATCCCTGTACAATACAGAATCTTTGCGATGTTAATCCGTCCTGCGGCACCACAAATTCTGTCCATTCGGACCTTCAGAGATACGGTAAACAAAAATACATCTTTTAACTTCTGATGTGCACATATTATACAAATAGAATAACGACAAACACAAGAGCATAACGATTTGGGATAAAAATATGTATGGTGTGCAATAATTATAATAATATTACAGTGAACAAGGAAAGAAAATTACATCTCTTCATAAGGCTTCAAATCAAGAAAAGCGCAAGGCTTTGGTGTAAGACCTCCCAGTGAAAAAGTAACATCCTGGACAAAAGACTGATAATACAACTTGCAGCTGATCCTTCGTCAATTATATTTTGTGAGTCTTACATCAAATCATTGCCAGAAAAGGAAGAAAACTCCACCATGGACATCAGGTGTAAAAAGTGAACCAAATCTCCAAATCAATATATACATGTATGCTGGTTCAAAGAAAAGTTACAACAAATAATGGCTCGAGGGTTACAACATTCTGAAGGTGACCATGGATGCAGCGAAAGTACTTTGGTACTGTAATGATAACCAACAAAACTGCTGTTACCAAACTGCTCCTGCTCACTCCCGTGTTCTATTGGAGAAATTATTCAGGGGTGAGTATAAACAATGCCAATTACTAATAACATCGTTACCAATAAATACCAGTACGGTT
>JAVTVY010037793.1:0-16338 GCA_036873755.1 Hanleya hanleyi
GGTGTTTTGGGTGGCGTGTGCGGTTGCCATTCACTACGTTCCCGGGTAGTGGGCAGACGTCGAGAGGGGGCTTGCATCCACTTCCAGCGTTCACGATTTCCTACCAATTCTTGAGGGGTGTGCGTGTCTTTTAACCCCTGAGCAAAGGCTTCCCAGCCCGGTGGATTAGAGTGTTTGCGAGAACGCACCATATCGTTGATTAAATCCGTGATATGAGTCCCCGGCACCACTTGATCGCGAATCAGTAGGTTTCCTTCCGCATTCCACCCCATATCGGCATTCTGTTTCACCCGATCCAACAATAAACGGGCCTTGATCTTGTAGGCTTTAGGCACACTGGCCAATACTTCCTGTTCCAGCTCAGGTGAGGCCGAGGATGACGGTGGTGGTGGTGGTGGTGGTGGAGATGTAGTGGTGGTGGAGGTGGGTAGTGGCGTACTAGTACTACTTCCTCTATATTGATCCATAAACGTCTGGTACCGGTTCAGCGTATGATGGTAGAGTTGAATTTTCTCGTGATCGGGCAATGGACGTTGCAGTATACTATTCATCTCTTCATCTAAAGACTGGAGTTTTTGCACGGTGGCCGGCACGGGGTAGGGCGATTGTAAACTCTGTAACAGTCGAGGTTCGACCAGCATCATTTTTTTCGTATGCTCCATGTTTTAGCGTCCTCCCAAGATGGAACCGAGTAACGGGCCTAGTACCGTAGCGGCTAAGGGAGCCAGGAGTGCGCCGAGAAATCCACCGCGCTGTAACACCTGTTTCTTTTTCTTCACACTGCCCGTTTTCTTGACCAACGTTCGGAGACCCGCCTTGTGCCGTTGCAATTTTCCTTTCTGCAGAGGACTGAGGGGTACATTGCCTTTTAATACATTATGAGCGACTTCACACAAACACCGGACCAAGTCGGCATCCGCGCCGCGCACCAGGGCCCGGCCCACTTCCGGGGGCGCGCTGCGTAATACCCGCAGAGCCGGCGCGTGCTTGCGTAGCCTTGCAGCCATGATGATTGAATGAAGGCTAGCCACCGTGGTCTTCTTCTTTTATTCTCATTTGGGGGTGTACACCGTCTGTAGTTCACCGGGAAAAATTAGGGTACGCAATCGAAGGGGGGCGGGCGTGTCTTGTTTCAAGTCGATGAGGAGATACCCATGAGCAGGTTGAGTGGCATCTTCAAAGGCTTCTCGTACAAAGGCCGTGTTCTTAGGGTACATCTGTTGAGCTAGGTGGGTAATTTGTGACGCGTCTCTGGGGTTTTTGAATAACACCACATACTGAGCATTCAAACTAATGTTCCGGTGTTCTTTGTTCTTACTGAAAAGATTCTGTACGATGTAAATAATGCTCAACCGCCGATGATGGCTGCCTTTGGTAAAGAGCCGGGTGATTCGACTATCCGTTTCCGTCATGAGATCGTCTACCACCACTAAGGTGTCTTGGGGTAGATCTTCAGGCGGTAAGCCTTCCACTAAGGTGACTCCTGGGACACGGGCCAGTGCCTCGTACGCGGGCTGCCAAGCGCCATAACACCACAGGATGCGAGCTAGAGGCGGTGAAATCAGGGCTGACCCATGTTGGATGAGACGTTGAACAAAATGTGATTTTCCCGACCCGGTCGGTCCAGCGATGAGGCACGTGAAGGGATGCTGCCATCGTGGGTCCATCGTTTCTTTTAGGGGTTGATTCGACGTTTAGAAGTCAGTTGTCGGGGATGGAAGATTTTGTCGGGACCGGCGCAGAGGATAGTACTCGAAGGGATACCGTTGTCGAGGTAAATGGTGTGATTCACGGGAATCCACTTCAAATTTGTTTAACGGCGTCGTCGTGGTACTAGCGGGTAGAGTGGAATGCTCGCTTCTCAGGGATGATGATGATGGAGGCTGATGTGGAGTAGTACGGATCGTCGTTGTGGGCTGGATGTAGCGGGGTAACGTGATAGTAGACGATGTGGTGGTAGGTGTCTGCGTTGAGACGTGGTGGACCCTTGACGTCTTGGCTGGTAGTGGGGTCGTGGTGGATGATGCAGAACGCAGGTTGTTGTAACAGGATATCACGTACGATAGATCATAGAACACACCGGTAAATAACGTACCCAGCACCACGACTAGACACAACACAGTACCGACTTGTGCTTTTCGAGTTCTTAACAGTACGGGTAGACGACGTGTACTATCCATGGTACAAATCCTATACTGAAGGCGGAGGGTGATAGGCGTTAGAATTTATAGACGTTTCATGTCACGGCCAGATACCCAGGAATTAAAGGAACGAGGCCAACCTTGCCATTTGACGAAATGATAGGGAATCCCACGGCGACGTTCCGTTTTCAAAATCTTTTCCACCGTGTAGTAGTCTTTCGATGTTTTCACTATGGGTTGTAATTCTGTCTCGTAAAACGTGCCTTGCAGTCTCTCGCCTTGTAGATCTTCCAGTTGATAGACGTGGGGTTGTCGAGGTTTATGACGCACGATGACAAAATGTTCTTCACTCCAATTGGGTAAATATCCTTTTTCAAATTGTCCTTTCACTTTACTGATCCGCACTGCATCGCCCCGTTTGTAACGGGGTGCCGTCAAGGGTGGACTGGAGGAGTACAGCGTAGCCCGTACTTGATGTTCGTTACTTTCTGTCACAGTACGGGGGGCTCGCTGGATACTGCGATGATAAGCCCGATTGTAGCCTTGCACCAGTTGAGAGAGTACATCCAGGCAGCGTCGTGTGTTTTGAGCCGTAAAATATTTGTACATGCGGCCTTTGAAGGTGCGATTAAAGCGTTCCACTACCGATGCTTTCGTCTCATTATAGGTGTGAAAAAAAAATACCTTCTTTTTCTTAAGAAAGGCTTGAAAGGGTCGGTTGAGAAATTCTGTGCCTTCATCTGTTTGTAAATAAAGTGGTTTGCGCCCCGTCTTGAAAATCTGCTGAAACGCGGCTATGAGATTCTCTCCTGTTTTGGTACGAACGGGTAGGACCCAGGCATATTTGGATAGAATATCGATACACGTCAATATGTATCGATTTTCATTATTGTCAGGTGCAAATCGACTCATGTCCACTAAATCCGACTGCCATTGCGCGTCGATCCCTCCTACGATGACTCGGTTACGACGAAAATGACGTCGGGCAGCTCGATGCAAACTGTAGGTGTCCTGAGTTTTTAACCAGTCTCGAACTTCACTTCGACTGATCCCTTGGGCCGCTCGAGTTAATGCCCCCACACCACTATAGGCAGCTGCACTCGTTGGATTATAATACAAATCAGATAATACTTTGTTAATCTCCTTTTTTCCCGTCCGCCGCCGCCGCATTATGGACTTCGTTCGCTCCGACCGTATCGATCTCTTCATAGGGTGACACCGACTCTCTAGCCGCTGTGCATTCTTTACATATAATTTTTTTTCCGTCTGTAGTAGTAACTGGTTGACAGTCACAAACTTCTGTCTCACGTCGTCTTTCATTCGGTTCAGCGAACGCCTCTTCTATAGCACGAACCCACGATAATTGTTCAGGGGTTCGATCGTCCGGTGACATTAACTGGTCGACAATAGGCATTATTTTCTTCAAGGCTTCCCGCACAGAAGGCTTTAGGCCGATACTGCACTTATCTTTGTACCGGCCTACACGTTTACGGTCGTTGGGTAGGGTATACACATACATGGCATTATCCAGATGAACGAGCTCTCCGTCCAATTCCCCGCTCAATACCCGTTTTAACTTATTCCACCCATCACGCTGTAATGTCACTGGAGTCCATAACATTTCAGCCGGTGTCCAGTAAATAGCTAGATGGTCTTCCGCCAGTTTGACTTTATCTGCATAAACGTATAACCGTACACTGTGTGTAAGAGGCAAGATGGCATGTAGTGGAAACGACATGCTTGCTCTCAATGTTCAACTGATACACACTCTGGCTCTTCCCCTGGTATTTATAGGCTCTATTCTGTGAGAGGCGGGTCGTGTGCAGAGAATACTTTATCCACCACGGGAACTATTTTTTGTAAAGCCGTCCACAGATCGGGATCTAAGGTAAATCCGCCTCGTTTGAGCGAGATCAATCGGGCAAAATAAGGTCCCCGAAAAATGTATACATCGTGATCCAGATAAATACTATTTCCGTCCAAATCACCAAATAACACACGTTTTAAGGTAGTCCAGCCTTCGGGACATAATGTGATACGTGCGGGCTCTGGGACGCACCAGCAACGCGAATCATCATCAATGAGATCGATGCAATCAGGGGATATTATTATGGTACAACCCGGGGTGAGTGTGCGGGTAATGATCGATTGGTTTTCCGGATAGAGTACATCGTCCACTTCGGAAATAATAGCTTTCATCGCCGCCCATAATGGTGGCCAAAGTACAATTCCGCTTCCGTGACACTGTTCTAACCGGGAAAAAATGAATTCTCTCTAGTCCGCCGCAGGTACACATCGTCCCCGACAGGCATAAAATCCACTTCGGGTTCTTTACCTTGTAAAACACGTGTCAATTGCGTCCACCCGGCCAGGCTTAAAGTTAATTTCACCTCGATCGGGTGTTCCTCGATAAGGTCCAATTCATGTTCATATACAATAAGAATCACCTTAGACGTCACTTGAAAGAAGGCGAGCTCTTTCCTCCGCGATGCCATAATGAAGAATGACAAAAAATACTAGCCCGACACAAATTTATAGAGAGAGATCGATTCTATTTTTCATGGTTAAAATAAAAAAAATACCCTGGGAAAATTAATTTAACACTGCCATTAATTTTTTAGAGGCTTCCCGTGTGCATAAATTAATAGTCTGGACTCATACGAGGATAAAAAATAAAATATTATCATGGTTAGCATCGTATATGAAGTGCTCATAATTACTCAAACAATGCCTTCCGCTGTAAAATAGCCAAACCCGGAGAAAATAAAGGGATAACTCTTACGTGCCAAACGCAATAAGGGGGGAATACTCTGCAGTGACAAACTGCATTTTGAACGAAACGACATTCAGGAAAAATGAGGAGAGGAGTTTGTTTGAGGCGAAATAGCGCGGACGTCTGAGGACGCATTTAGAGCAGTCGAATATTGAACAGGATTACGCAACTCTGTTTTGACCTCTATATTCAAGCGGCGTGCTTTCAAACCGTAAATCAAGGCACTGTTTTCTTCATTTTTCTACAGTTCTCATGAACGAAACGCGCTGCAATTTTCAGGGCCTGCGTATCGAATCATAAGTAATAGATTTCCTCCATTTTTAATCCAGAAAATTAATTTATTTTTAATGGACCGGGTTTTCTGTATTTTCGCACACAAAAGATTACGACTCGAAAACCCGCTAAAAAATTAAAATCATGACTTAATCAAGGACTAGACGGCTGAAATTTTTAATAGGAGCCCCTGATTTATCTGAGATGAATTAGAACTAAAAAATTCTACGGGACTGATGCTGATTGTAAAATGATACGCGTTTATAATTCATAAAGAAACACACGTCAATTTTTCATAGCCTGGAAAAATGTGACCGCTGTCGCACACGTCCGCGCAATGTCTATATATATCGAGACCTCTGGAATACGATTACCATAAAAATTTTCACAATGGATCAATCAAGAGAGAGCATGACTACCATCACCACCGTACGACGGACAAGAGGAAATAGAACAATTGAGGAGGGAGAAGATGAAGAGGTACTGCCGTACCTCACTCGAGATAAACAAAGACGGATAAAGCGGGATATAAAGAGGTTTTGACTTGTGTGTGTGCAGATTTTTTTTTTGTTTGAATTTTTTTTGGGGAAAAAGAATGCTGGGAGCTGGTGTTAGTTGGGTGTGCTTTGGAAAGAAAAACGAGACCTCACAACCCTACCGCAAATGTATAGAAGTACGTTTCCCAGGATGGTCCTATACCTCCATACCCCATATAGGCATTTTCCCGTAATTTAGGATAAAGTCCGTATTCCGTATTTTTTCAGGAAAATTTTTACATACACCCACCCTGGAACTAGGGGAAGATAACTCTGTTGATAGACAAGCCCGTTAAGCCCGGCGACCTATATACCCCTCATACCCCATATAGGCATTTTCCCAGGTTTTTCGATAAAATCCGTGTTCCGTATTTTTTTTCAGGAAAAATTTTACATGCAGCCACCCAGCCATCAAATACCCTTCACCTAGGCTTCACGTTGATACCTCACTCGACCCCATTCGACCATTAGGGGCTCCCTAGATGCCAAAACGTCTATTTTCATGCCCTTGGGCCACCGCGCATGCGCAGAAGGCCGATATGTCAACCCCACACCCAGCCCATTAGATGCCCCTTCACATAAGCTTCACTTTGATACCTCACTCGACCCCATCGGACCCTTAGGGGCTTCCCTAGCTCCAACACGGCTATTTTCATGCCCTTCGACCACCGCGCATGCGCAGAAGGCCGATAGTTCAACCCCACACCCAGCCCATTAGATGCCCCTTCACATAAGCTTCACTTTGATACCTCACTCGACCCAATCGGACCATTTTATGTAGGGACTACTTTTTCTCCGCGGAAGCTTTTTCCCGAAACCGAATTACCGCCAAAACCACGGCCAAACCGCATCACCGCGCATGAATACATTTTTTTTTTTTTTTTTTTTGCCGGAACTTTTTTTTTTTTTTTTCGTGGAGGTGCACTCATTGCCACCGGTGTCAATGAGTGCACATGCACCCATTGACCTCATTTGCATATTTTCAAAATCCCCTGCCATCTTGAAAATATGCAAATGAAGGCTGGGGATCGGGAAAGTGGAATGCTGGGGATCGGGAAAGTGAAATTGACCTTGACCACCATCTTGAAAACCGACCACCCCTAACATACAAAAAACAAGCCGCCATCTTGAAACACACACACACACAGCCGCCTATAAATAACGTGTATGTTCACATTTATTAACAACTACACATCATGAGTTTAAGACGACGAGCCTTGTTCACCCATCAGCCTAGAGATCCAAGGAATAGGGGTATAGAAGAACATAGCGAGATAATTACCCGAGAAGAAGATGGCGGAATCACTATTGTCTCCAGTTTTCAACGCGTTCTTGAAGATGAAACGAGGTTAATAAGTACAGAAGAAGAACTCGGACGAAGTGAACAAGACAACAACAACAGAATGGAGGAGGACATACAACAAGAAGATAACCAGGACGACACCCGTGATAGAGAACTAGCCAGCGTATGGTTAACTACTAGACCTCCATCAACGACAACAACCACCTCGACTGCAGACACTGAAAGTATAATCACTTCGGCTGAAACAAGAGTACGATGCCGACACACAGATGAGATATCACGCCTCAACGAACAAATTATCGACATGAGGGGAGCGATGTTGGGAATGGAGACCACAATGACGGGAATGGAAGAGGAAATTGCCAGACAAAAGAAACTACGACATAATGAAGAAAAAATAAAACAATGTAGTATCTGCACGAATGAAGAAAGCTTATACGCGGTTCTACCCTGTGGACATCTGTGTATGTGCAAGGATTGCTGGATCCAACTGACGTGTGAAGGAGCCCTATGCCGATGCATTGACGCCGGAGAGGTGCATTTCAAGATAAGATGCCCCATATGTAGAAAACATGTAGGAGGCGTGAAGCGAATATACCGCGCTTAAGTGTGTCGTATCACACTATCAAAGGCCCTTTTCAGGGCCAACCCATCTTTCCGAAAGAGAAACTTCTTTCATAAGCACACCAACTTAACATCAGCTCCAATCATGCTTTTTTTCCCCAAAAAAAATTTTTTTCAAAAAAAAAAAAAAAATTTTTTTTTCAAAACAAAAACAAAAAATGTGAAGTAAAACCCGTCCTTCGGATGGAAAAGTTGTTTGAATTGTAAACAAAAATTTTATTTTGAGGTAGAGGGTCGAGTGAGGTATCATATTGAAGCTGACGTGAAATGCTTCACATTGATACCTCACTCGACCCCATTGGACCACTAGGGGCGCCCCTAACGCCAAAAAGGCTATTTTGAAGAACGATAGCAAAACCTGGTGTACGAAGATTATTTTTATTTTGGAGGTAGTGGGTCGAGTGAGGTATCAAATTGAAGCTGACGTGAAATGCTTCACAATGATACCTCACTCGACCCCATTGGTCCACTAGGAGCGCCTCTAACCCAAAAAAAGGGTATTTTGAAGATTGAAGATTGAGATCAAAAAGATCAAGAGATCAAAATAGCCTTTTTGAGGTTAGAGACGTCCCTAATGCACCAATCGGGTCGAGTGAGGTATTAAATTGAAGGTGACGTGAAGGAGCATCTGATAGACTGGGTGTGGGCTTGAATTAGGGTAATTCTGCGCATGCGCGAAGATAATATGAAAAATATCAATCTTCAAAAATAGCCTGTTTGAGGTTAGAGGCGTCCCTAATGGTGCAATCGGGTCGAATGAGGTATCAAATTGAAGGTAACGTGAAGGCGCATCTGATAGACTGGGTGTGGGTTGAACTATCAGCATTCTGCGCATGCGTAATCTTCAAAACACCTTTTTTTAGGGTTAGAGGCGCCCCTAGTGGTGCAATGGGGTCGAGTGAGGTATCAATGTGAAGGTGAGATGAAGGGCCATCTGATGGACTGGTGTGGGTTGAACTATCAGCATTCTGCGCATGCGCAAGAATGGAAATAGACGTTTTTGGAGCTATTTGACTATTAAAAAGGAAAAAAGAACACATTTTTTTTAATTTTCTACTATTTTTTTATTAACACACAATGAACGTATTCACAATTGAATTTAATACCAATTATATGTAAGTATTGAATTTTAAATACAATTAACAGTGAAAAAAAACTCTGAATTTTTGTAATACATGAAAACAATGGCGTATGGTAGACCAGTGTCGTTGATAAATGGCCCTGACACGCGCATCTTCAGGCAAGACTTCAACCGGAGGTGCGGCTGGATCGAAGGGAAAATGTGCTCCACGTCTCATGCTTTTCGTCTCATACAAGCGGATAGGCAAGCAAGGCTGACAGAGGCAGGCAGGCAGGCAGGCAGGGAGACAGATCAGGTAAGTCAGATTGAATACACCCTTTCCCTAAAAATGGACTCCTTTTATAGCCCATTGAACCTCATTTGCATATTTTCAGCGGATCACAGGCCGCCATCTTGAAAACGACCACCCCTCACACACACAAAAAACAAGCCGCCATCTTGAACACGACCACCCCTAACACACACAAACAAGCCACCATCTTGAAAACGACCCCAAAGACCTCATTTGCATATTTTCAGGGACAACAAGGCCGCCATCTTGAAACCGACCACCCCTAACCTACAAAAAACAGGCCGCCATCTTGAAAACAGTGGGGAAAAACCCAGAGACCTCATTTGCATATTTTCAGGGGGGACAACAGGCCGCCATCTTGAAACCGACCACCCCTAACCTACAAAAAAAAAAGGCCGCCATCTTCAAAATATGCAAATGAGGACCGAAACAAGTGCAATTGACATTCGTGTACGTCCGTGTCTTTTCGTTAAAGTCCGTGTATCTTCGGTAAAGTCCGTAGGCATTGGGCAAGGAAGCTTTTTCCCGAGACCGAATCACCACCAGACATGACTGCATCACCGCGGATGAATACATTCTTGCACTCACTCACACCACAGGTCGAGTGAGGTATCAAAGTGAAGCATAGGTGAAGGAGCATCTAATGGACTGGGTGTGGGGTTGACATATCGATAAAAAATGGATATGACCTTGAGCTGATCACGTGACCTCCCCGTGATGACAAATACCCAGAACCAAGTGAGTACATGCATCCCATAGTCCCAGGTCACGCCCGATTCACGCAGACCGGAAGTGACGTCATACACCTGCGCACAACCGTGATGGAAAAAACCCAGAACCAAGTCAGTACATGCATTCCATACAGGCAGAATGCAGGCAGGCAAACAAGGCAGGGATGCAGGCAGGCAGGCAGGCAGGCAGGGAGACAGGTCAGGTCAGGTAAGTCAGATTGTATACACCCCTTTCCCTAAAAATGGACTCCTTTTATATCCAATTGACCTCATTTGCATATTTTCAGGGACAACAGGCCGCCATTTTGAAACACACCACCCTAACACACACAAACATGCCGCCATCTTGAAAACGACATAGGCAAAGACCTCATTTGCATATTTTCAGCGGACAACAGGCCGCCATCTTGAAACCGTGACAACAGGCCGCCATCTTGAAACCGACCACCCCTAACCTACAAAAAACAGGCCGCCATCTTGAAAACAGTGGGAAAAAACCCAGAGACCTCATTTGCATATTTTCAGGGGGACAACAGGCCGCCATCTTGAAACCGACCACCCCTAACCTACAAAAAAAAAGGCCGCCATCTTGAAAATATGCAAATGAGGACCGAAACAAGTGCAATTGACCGCCCTACAAAAACAGGCCGCCATCTTGAATCCGACCACCCCTAACCTAGAAAAAACAGGCCGCCATCTGGAAAATATGCAAATGAAGGGTGAAACAAGTGCAATTGGTCAACCTACAAAAACAGGCCGCCATCTTGAAACCGACCACCCCTAACCTAGAAAAAACAGGCCGCCATCTTGAAAATATGCAAATGAAGGGTGAAACAAGTGCAATTGGCCGCCATCTTGAATCCGACCACCCCTAACCTAGAAAAAACAAGCCGCCATCTTGAATATACCCAATGCACCCAATGACCTCATTTGCATAAAACTCATCCGCCATCTTGAAACCGACCACCCCTAACCTACAAAAAAAAAGGCCGCCATCTTGAAAATATGCAAATGAGGACGAGCGAAACAAGTGCAATTGACCGCCCTACAAAAACAGGCCGCCATCTTGAATCCGACCACCCCTAACCTAGAAAAAACAGGCCGCCATCTTGAAAATATGCAAATGAAGGGTGAAACAAGTGCACGTGTCCGCACCTACAAAAACAGGCCGCCATCTTGAAACCGACCACCCCTAACCTAGAAAAAACAGGCCGCCATCTTGAAAATATGCAAATGAAGGGTCAAACAAGTGCAATTGGCCGCCATCTTGAAGCCGACCACCCCTAACCTAGAAAAAACAAGCCGCCATCTTGAATATACCCAATGCACCCAATGACCTCATTTGCATAAAACTCATTAACATAAACTCACGCATGCGCACACACATAGCCACGCCCACAAAATAATTTCTGCGCATGCGCAGTGAAGCCAATTGGCCCTTCAAGACTCTTTCCCTACTACTTACACGCATTTTAAATAAATTCTGGTCCAGACGCGTATACAGAAAGTGTAAATCGGAAATACTTTTCATACGAAATGATACCACAGTATAAAGTTAGTTAGGTCGCCGGGTTTTGATTGGTAGCAACCACCTTCAGCGTAAGAAAATAATGAATGCTTTTGTCATCTAAAGTCAGATGACGCCGTAATTTATCTGAATGAAATATATCTCAGGAATGGTTTTTTGCTGATGCGAAAGATTACACCTTCAGATTACCTTGGATTCAAAAGAAACAAACAAATTATCATTTCTCATCCGAAACATCAAACTGATTAATTCAACAACTGAAAATCAAACCACAAAAGAAATATATTATACACTACGGGTGACATCCGCTCCGTGGATTGTGCCAAGATAAAACGAGGATTCATACCCAGTCCCGGGTGATTAATTGACAAAACAAAGTTACAAGATAGGCACTCGAAAGCAGTACTAAGATTTGTGTACGCTTCCTCGCGCACAATCTCGATCCTGCTGATATTTTGTATAAATTATCTCCTGTCATGGTCTGACCATTATATTCCGTCATCTATACATTGCGAATATATGGCAGTAGCTACCAGCCATATCCATTCAGACTCGACGTAAGTTACTTGTATTTCGTTGAAAGTATATCCGTCTTTCCGGCAATTTGCACATCAATATCGACCCATTTCTGTCGATGCACAGCGATGATAAATTGAGCAATAAACAGCGTATTCTGATTCCGGGTGCGATGTTATTGCCATGTATAGGAAAAACTGGAAATAAATTACTAGATTGAAGACATTAATAATGTCATTCATGAACATTATTACTGCCACCCGATATATTGACTGTGAATCCGAAGTAACAAAGTAACAAATAAATTGTATTCTGTCAGGGTCGACTATCATACGTCTGACTCTACCATCGACTTGCTCACAATAACAATTATTCAAAGACAAGAGAGATAGAATATCCGGATAAATGTCGATAGACTGTTAGGGTTGAGGTTCATTTACCGGTCTCTTCATCTTGGTTACAGGTCACGCTGGAGCAAATAAATCTTTCTCTTGAAATACATTGCATATTCAAGCGAGATATCTATGAAGACTATAAAAACTGTCGCCTATTTTGATTCAGTTGCAATATATACAAACAGCTTGCAAATCATCGTGGTTCGTCTTGCGCTGATTGTATATCAGATGAAACATTTCTCCGATGATCCTCCGATGGGCTACCAAGGCGACCATGAAAGATATTTCCATGCCAAATGTTCCCGTTCCATTCTCAACATGGAAGGACTCCGTTGAATATGCTGACAATACCAGAAGTCTGAAAGTTAACAAAACGAGGCCTGTCTGAATATATCCGAATCTAGGATAGCATACAGGCGCATGCTGGAACATTCATATATGGCATCCTGATAGAAACAGTTAATCAGTATGATTCCCTTTCTTATCCTAGATAGAACAAAAATGAACATACAGAAATAGAAATATATTGTGGCTTCGCAATCTTAATAATCCTGATATGGACAGATTATTAGCAGAATCTTGCAATTTATCACAACAACTTTCTCACATAAACACAGATAGATGGTCTGAAATCACTGTATGGGATTCCAACAGGATCAACCTCGTCATCTAGGGCTGCCTTAGCCATTTTATCAGCTGAAGTATTACCTTTGATGTCAACGTGACTAGGTAACCAACAAAACACAATATCAATCAAATTTACAGTCGTCGTATAATTGTAGAATATTAAAGATGGTGGGGTGAGTTGAACTTCCACTTTCAAGGGCGGCCCCGAGGGCAGGCCAAGTCCTTTTGAACATTGCTTAATGTCTTACAGAGTACTTATTTTGATGTTACTAACATATTCAATCCAAATCGAAAGCAGGAAATCGCTAAAAATGAAAACGGATGGAAGGATGTATTTCTGATTATATCTTACCATGAGGCTTTGCAAGACAGAGCTAATAAACACAATATGGTAATATATCACGTCAAAGCATTTCAGCTATAACTTTACATTTCGAGTCTAGGCTATTGGTGGGATTCCAAATTAGAAAACAAACGAGATGCACGATCGAAAACCCCGATAGAACTGTAAGCGCCCGTTGATGATCCCTGACCGCCTGATGTGTGGTTCAGTCCACTGTAAAGTTATGAATTGGACATGAAAAAATCAGATCGCCATGCCCGGAGGGATTTGTAAGACCGATGTCTTCTATGATCTTCAGTGCTGTTGATCTCAACCCGGAAGGCTGCTGTAGAGTATTGGCCTCATCCCCGTCGTATCAGATCATAGGGAAATCACTCAGGCTATTGGAAGCGTAACAGAGAATGGAATTGTGTTCTTTGTTTTTGCTTCAACACTACTGTTATGTTGTACTGACATATTTCAGCATTGGGAAAATATAGCATTATCAGTCAGTTTGTGCTAAAAAAGAACTTGAGCAACGGTTGATACTTTCTATCTAAAAAAAATCGCTGATATGATGAACTACGAGATTTGATTTAAGCTTTGTCAAACTGAATAATTTTCATTGCATTTGCAAAATTCATTAAAAAAATCCGCAGGACAATCGTGATCAATTTTTATCGAATTCTAATCCCCTGATTGTCATGTTGGTGTGTATTTTATTTACATTATTTCAAAGTAGGGAACGTTCCACTCAAGTATATTTATAGGATCGCAACAAAATATGCACCATGGTTTTGTATCAGTGCAGTGTACTCCTCGTGCTGTCCTCGAATCCGGGTCTGTATTCTAAACGCCTAATGGTACTAAGGCGAAATGGACTGACAGGTTTTAACTATCGAGCCCTAAATAGCCCCCAACTTACTTCTAAATTATGCGCACTGAAAACGAACGAGGCTTACCCAGACAAATTTCCACATGTTGGTACCCTGTGGTAACTGAATAATAACCGCAAGGAAGAGCCCCTGGAGAGTACACCTCAGCACAGTGCCAATCGGTACTGACCAGTATCCACACAGTTCCACTCTGGTAAGTACTGATTGGAAACTGAACAGTAATGCATGGTAACTGAAAAGTAACCAACATGTTGCTGTGCAGTACGGCTCAGTTGCCTCTTAGAACCAGGCTGTTTGCTAACTTACATGTACTGCTCAGTTCAGTGCAATGCAGTTCTGAGCAGTGATTACCACACATGAACTGTTCGGTTACAGCTCAGTACTTACATGTATGGTGGACCTTTACATAAAGGACCGTTCAGTAGCGTACAGCTCCGTATATGTCTGTGAAAAATTGCCTGTGTAATGTTATCGGAATAGACTCTTGTAGAAATTTAGCATGTTTAGCATGTTTTACACATCAACTTTGAAAAGAGCCTTTAAAGCACTGAATAATCTTGACGGAATCTTCACATCTAAGCTTCCATAAATTATTCAAATTACATTTCATTTTATCAAGTATCTAAATAATGCCTCCCCATAAAAGTTTTGCGATTATGATTTCTCATTGGCTATTCGATTTTGGTATTGATATTTTTTCTAACTGAAGTTAAGGGAAAAAAATCGTCTAGGGTTGTATTACTGTTAGGTTGTTGTGATTCAGTTTTCCTACCGTACACATTTTTGAAAAAATACATGAGTATGAGTTTCCCAATTAAGGTTTCGGACACCTTTGACTCACTTAGTTGTATATAAACTGAGTATTAAAATATCGGTTTAGGTGGTACCCAAGCCAAATTCAAAACTCCTATTTTAACCGGACCTGTAATTGACCTGTGTTGATATTAAAGAATATGTAATTGAAATTTCGGAAAATGTGGCGGACACTGAGAGGTAAATATATGGTGCTATTTAATCGGACACGTGTTGAATATGGTACATGGTGTTCCAAATCATATGCGTTGGTGCTTACATATCTTTTATATACTTTCGCATCTTTTTCAAAACAGTGGTGAATTTGGTATATTATTTCTAATCTAATTTACTGGTTATATGATATATGAAGAAGTTGCCATTCTATCGTCGTTATTTTCAACTATCGGAAACATCTAGGTACCATGTCGATGCATCGATTAGAAGAAACCATATATATTCCCTATATAGTTTCAGTTTTATCAGTATCATCGACAGGATTTTCCGGGCAATATGATATTTTCCCCGATTGTCTGCAGTCCTTCCTTCACTAGAAAGATAAGAAGCAGACGGACACTAACAACATCTATTCACTGCAAGAAGTCCGTCAAATGCCACATGCCAGTCGATGACGAGATCAGAAGTGTCTCTGACCAATGCCATTCTTGCTGAGTATCGTATTTGCTACAACATTTGTAAATAGCAGAAACAGCTCTTCCATTTGAAAAGGCCAACTTCGGACTGAATCTTCTAATGATAATAGACTGCTAAGCTAGATTTAATGTCTAATCACGAACGAACAGACAGTCCAAAACTCCAAAATAATGAAACATGAGTAACAGATTTATTTGTCAGTACCCAACTATTTAAACCCCATCAACGGAGACATCGCAGCCATGGTTGGCGAAAGTTTAATAGTTCGATGATTCACGATCATATCACTTTAAATTACTTAGTGGTTTTAACTAACACACCCAATAGTATACATAGCTTACGTACAGTTCTGTATGCGTTACCTCTGGGAGCTTTAGATCAAATAGCCAGAGATATACAACAATCTGCGTCTTCAGGAAATATAATACCATCAAAAATCATTAAAGTATGTCAAGATATAGCGTATTTTCGGTTGTATCGTCCAGTGAACATAATCGAAACCTCTTAAGATCGGCTTTTCTTGAAACTCAACTACTTAGATAAAGGACTGGACATCATTAATTTACCTCGAATCCTGAATGATCCAGAGGTACAACGCTGTACCAAACTATTTTAAGTTCACAAAACCTCCTTGCATTTCATATAAGTATACTAAATCTATAGCCACCAAAATATTCAATTACTCCAATGCTGTCAAGGAGTTTGACTGGAACTTATACACGTCAGGAGGCTATAGTTGTGATTGTGAATCATCGAACTTTATCTATACACCATGCAAACATATTGTGACTGGTGCTCTTGATATGGTGAGTGATAAGGATCTGAAATTACTTCTGATGAAAGGACCTAAATAT
>JAVTVY010037794.1:0-17350 GCA_036873755.1 Hanleya hanleyi
GATAAATTTTGGCCAATGCTGACATAGTTAGTGATGCGCATGCACGGGGGTAGTGTTAGATACTGGAATAATAGCCAGCAGTTTTGATAAAATTTATTAAGGACTTGAATACCTGTTTTCTAATGGGGGGCTTAGGGTTTAATATCGCTGGTAATGTTAAGGGAGTGTTGAGTTTTTTTAATTCGTTTCTAAGTGCCTCGCGTTGTGGGTAGTGTTTTGGGCATTCAAGTAGGACATGTTCTATTGTTTCTTCTACATTGTTGCATGCGGTACAGAGTGGTGAGGTGTTTTTCAGAAGCATGGACAGATGTGATTTAAGTCCGGTGTTGCCTAGTCTTAATCTTGTGATGATGCGGTCGTCACGTTTGCTGTCTAGCTGGAATCCACAACTCTGTCTTTTCCCCTTATCTAGAATACTATGTAGCCATCTACCTCGGTTTTCTTCGTTCCATTCTTTACTATCTATGCTGGTTCTAATGATGGAATTCAGTTCTTTGGTTCCTAGTCCTATATGCACGTCAGGTGCAGTTTTGGTGAGACTGTCTTTGGCTGTCCTATCGGCGGCTTCGTTTCCCCTAACGTCCACGTGGGCGGGAATCCAAGCTAAGATGGCGTCAATGTCATTGTCTCTTATTTGTGTACATAGAATTTCTATTTCGTGTATGAGGTCAGGTCTGCTGTCGGATTTGGAGTCCTCTATAGATACCAGTCCGCTTAAGGAATCACTAAGAATAACGGTGGAAACCGGTCGGTTCTGGAGAACCCATTCGAGGGCCTTGATTATGGCGACTAATTCAGTGGTGTATACAGACATATTGTCTGGTAGTTTGAAACCTTCGTGAATGTCAAGTTCTGGAATAACGAATGCAGAACCTGTATTGTGACTTGTGTTTTTGGAGCCGTCTGTATATATTTTCAAGCGATTTTTCCAATGTGTGTCAATATATTCCAGGGCAGTGACCCTTATATGCCCTGGGTCGTCCTGTTTGGTGATGTGGCTATGTATATTCGTGTCCACGTGTGGTGTGATTAGTTGCCATGGTGGTCTGACCTTGTCAGTGTCAGAGATACGAGAGATTGGAATGTCGTGTTCTTCGAATAATCGTTCTATCGTGTAACCGAGTGGTGCAGAGTCTTTTCCCCATTTTGTTTTTCGTATTCGGTTTTTGGGCCAAAAATTTTGTGGCATGGGTGGCTTTCGCCCTTGGCTATTGTTTTCCCTGCATATTTCATTGACAGCTCTTCTCGTCTTAAATGTAAGGGTTTTTCATTAGTTTCTATTTGTAGACTACATAAAGGAGTTCCTTTGAACGCCCCGGTAGCTATTTTTAAGGCCGAATACTGAATGCTGTCTATTCTTTTCAAATGGGTCTTGCATGCTGATTGATACGCGATTGAACCATAGTCTATTTTGGATCTGATGAGTGTTTGATATAATTTGATTAAGCTAAGTTTATTGGCCCCCCAGTTGGTACCCGATACGCACCTCATAAGGTTCAGGTCTTTGTTACACCGAATAATTAATTGGTCAATGTGGTCTTTCCAAGTGAGTTTTCGGTCGAATATCATACCTAGGTATTTGACACTATTCTTAAACTTGATTTTCTGTCCTCCTAGTGATAGCGTGATGTCTGTGTTCTGTTTATTTGAGAATAGCACACCGGTAGTTTTGACAGCTGAAAATTTGAATCCCCATTTATCGGCCCAATCGCTGACTGTATTCAGTACCTTTTGCATTATACTTGTTAATTTTTTTATCGAGCCAGCAGATTTCCACATGGCAGCATCGTCAGCAAAAAGTGATTGTTCAATTTCAGGATGTTTTGTGTCAATTTCGTTGGCCAGGCCATTAATCAGGATGTTAAAAGGGTGGGGCTTATGACGCTGCCCTGTGGGGTGCCGTTATCTAGCTGGTGGTCCATGGATATGGTGTTACCAATACGAACTTTGAAGTTTCGGTCATGAAGAAATTTTTTTATCCAGTGTTGTATTCTGCCCTTAATTCCCAGGTTGTTTAATTGGGTGATAACCCCGTCCTGCCATACAAGGGTAAACGCCTTTTCAATATCCAAGAAAATTCCTAATGTATATTGGTGTTTGGCATTACCCTTTTTGATGGAGTGTTGGAGTCTGGCTATGTGGTCTAAAGTACTTCTTTTTTTTCGAAAACCGCTTTGTGTTTTGTTTAACAAGTTGTTGCTTTCCAGGTGATATTCAAGTCTGTTTTTGACCATGGTTTCCATAATTTTGCATAAATTTGACGTGAGTGAGATCGGCCTATATGACTTACTGTCTGATGGGTCTTTACCAGGTTTTGGTATTGGGATAACAATAGATGATTTCCATTTGCTCGGGAGTTGTTTGGTCTTCCAGCTCACATTAATTAGTTTTAGAATTAGTTCCTGAGTGTTGTTTGGTAGGTGTTTTAGGATTGTATACCCTAGTTTGTCTTCGCCGGGTGAACTTTCTTTTTTAGAGTGTAAAGCTTCTCTGTATTCATTGATAGTAAAGTCTCCATTAAGGTAGTTTTCTATATAATCATTTGTGTCATTTTCCAGGGTCGTTTCTTGTTTGATTTTTCTGAATTCTGGTTTCAGGTTTCTATCGCTACTGTTTGATGCGAATGATTCAGCAAGATATTCTGCCTTTTCGAGATTAGTTCTCTTTGTTTTGTTTAGTACGGGTATAGTGTTAGTTGCTTTCCCTTGAATGCTTTTTATTTTATTCCATACTTTCTTTGAGTTAGTTTTCGTATCGATAGTGTTGCAAAAATCTTCCCAGCATCTTGATTTGGCTTCTTTGACGCTTTTTTCTGCTATTCTTTTCAGTTCCTTATATCTTTCATGGTCACTCTGGAGTCGACTTTTTTTGAATTTTCTGAGTGCTTTTTTCTTTGCTGCGATGTTCTTTCCACACTCTTGGTCCCACCAAGGCACTGGATTTTTGTTGGGCCGCGTATTCGTAACTGGAATATGCCTTTGTGCTATGTTTAGAAGTTTGCTGGTTATATTTTCATTGAAAGTCTCTATATCATTACTAAGTAGATCGTCACGAATTAGGCTTTTGCAATCGTTTTGGAAGCTTTCCCAGTCTGCCTTCGAGTATTGGAAGCGTGGGAGAGGGTCTGTCTTTTCAAAATCTGGTTTCATGCTAAATTTGGTTAGGATTGGAAAGTGGTCACTGTCTAATGTATCTGGTAGAACTGCCCATTCAGATTTAACTGCTAGTTCGGGAGAGACTATAGTTAGGTCAAGTGCAGTGAGTTTACCGGTTCGCATATCTATTCTCGTCCCTTCTCTTGAGTTCAGGAATACGAGGTTATTGTCATCTAACCATTTTTCTAGTGATTTACCTCTATCATCTGACGTGGTGCAGGTTTCGTCCCAGATTGGATTATGACTATTATAATCTCCGCAAATTATGATTGGCGAGTCATATTTTTGGGTGATTTTGTTCAGTTCTTTTTGTGATATTGTTTTTAAAGTGCCAGGGGAGTACAGGTTCACTATATTTATAGGTTTATTATTTTGGAACACCCGTATAGCTTGCCATTCGAGATCTTCACTTTCTGGGCTCTTGTCCAATTCTAGCTGTATGAGTTCTTCCTTAACTAGTGTGAGGTTGCCTCCCTTTGGGCCGTTTAGTCTGTCTTGTCTATATGGCGTATATCCCTTTATTGCAAATTTATTTTTTCCTGGTTTAAGAAATGTTTCTTGTATACATATGATGTCAGGGTTTATTTCATTTACTAAGATTTTTAGATTGTCTCCGTGTTTTGCAATGCCATTCGCATTCCATTGTAGTACGGTGAGTTGTTTATTGAAAGTTGGGTTGTTATGTGTTGCGCGGTGGGTCTAACCTATTGTCCCTGGTGTTCTCATATAGAGGTGTTGAGGGCGTTATTGTTTTTCCTGGGAGTTGATGTTTTTCTTTTGTATTTTGGATTGAATCCCCATGCTATTATTTCTTTGGGGTTAAATTCCCAATTCAAGAAGTCTTGAGCAATGCGGGCTATTATGTCAGCTTTGTTTGTTTTTGGGTTGGCATTGTGGACTGAGTTAATAACAATGTTAATGAAGCCTAGGAATTCGATTTTACTCATGCTAATTGTTTCGGGTTTGTCCTCGGTTTCTGACTCCATTGTTTGTTCTGTCACTGGTGCCTTATTGTTAATTGCTACTTCGTTCACAGGTTTTCGCAGGTTTATTGTTTCTCTGAGTTTTTGATTCACTTTTGCTTCTCTGACTGCTTCTGCGTAAGAGATGCCTTTGTCGGCTCTAATGTACTGAACTGCTTTAGCATTTTTGTAGTGAATACACCCTTTCCAAGCTGAGCTATGATTCTGCTTGCAGTTTGCGCATTTTTTATGGGTTTCTGTGCAGTGCTCGTAGCTATGGGGCCCTGAACATTTGGGACATACAACACTGGCTTTGCAGTTTTTGGCTGTGTGAGAAGAAATCTTCTGGCAATTAAAACATCTTTTTGGGGTTTCGTAGAAGGGCTTGACTGTGACGTTACGGGTCCATAGACAGACAGTATCTGGGAGTTTACTTCCATTGAATACTAACATTATGCTAGTTGTATCTGTTTTGTCCTTTTGCAGTCTTTTAGCGAATACTACATTTTGCTTCGAGAGAGTAGTTCTAATATAGTCTAGCCCAACACTTAGATCAATTCCATAAATTACGCCTTTGCATTGCTCTCTTTTTTGTTGATACTGTTTTACCGAGACGGGTTTGCCAGCTAGGAGGTCTAACCTAAGGAGTTTTTCATACTGTGTTTTAGATTGGCAGTGGATTTTGAGGTCTCCTCCGGGTAATTCATAAATTGTTTTTACGTCTCCGGCTTGTTGTTGGATGTCTTTCGCAACTTTGGCTTTGGGTAAGCTCGTGGCTTTGATTTGAGTAAGGCTGTGTATGACAGCCACAAAATTGAAAAGACTAGGCCTTTCGGGGAGGGCTCGATGTTTTTTGGTGGGTGGGGATTTTTCAGTGTTGATTTCTGATAGCTTCCTTTTAGGTGTTTTTACGGTGGATTGGGAGGCTTCCATTGTTTGATTTGGTTTTGTTTAGATCAGGACTAGTTGTTATTTGGTAAGGAGTGACTTTAGTGATAGGAAATATTAGTCTATGTGCAAAAGTTCAATTCAAAACTTAGCTCTGGCTGGCTGGTTTCTCTCGCTCTTGTTGTAGTTTGGTAATCCTGTAACGCCGGGGAACCGCAGTGGAACACAAAGGCTTGGAAGTCTAGGTTGGCTTGGCAGATCAAAAACACGTCCGTTCACTCTAAGCGCTGAACTGTCGTGGTCCATGGTGGTTAATTTATATTGAACGGATTATATAAGGAATTTAGGTGAGAAATACAGCTTCTTCAACAGGGCTTAACTCGGCATGCGTCTATGACGACTTGTCTCCAGCCGCGAGAGATGAAAGACTTGCTGCTTATGTTCCGTCTATAATCTGCCTTGATTGTGATAATATGACAACTAAGCTTTAAAAACTTATTGACACATATGAATTGAGTCACAACGATCAATTGATCAAATAGGCCTACCGTATTTATTACGGACAAAACTATAAACTTAGCGCCTTGCTCAACACACGATGTTTACTGAAAATTCCGCCATGATGACCATGCTGCTTCCGCTCAAACTTTGCGCAGTTGGACTTTGCGCACACCAGGAAGTAAACAGCGATAATGAAAGTGAGTGAATGAATGAATGAAGTTATCAGAATATCCCCTGCCATGCACCATCGACGAGACGTCGATCGCGATAATGTGATCCAACATTTAATTCACTGTATTGATATTCATACTTTGCAGTTTTGACAGCGGCGAAAAGGATAATCTATTTAATAAATTGACTTGACGACAGCAACATACGATTCATTTTTACACAAACGAAACAACGTTCCCGCTTATTTAGTTTTGCGTAACCTCCAGGTGAACTGAATGATCGTTCGCGCAAAATGTTGTGGCCTGAACTGCAGCAGTCACCTGTAAGTATGCAGTCCTGGCGGCTTAGAGACTGATACATCACCTGCCAAAATGTATTCATGATATTCCTCTTATGAAGCGATCGTTGTCCCTTCGCTATCAGGCTATCTCTGCAACTGGAGGCTGTATTAATTTTTCTCGTAAATGTCTCGCGAGAGCCCATTTTACAGTATGCGCAAAGACGTTTCCGCGCAAGTTGTTGTTGCAACTGTCCTTTTTCAAACCGGAAGTTTAGAATTTTAGATGAACAATTTGGGCTTGAAAGACACACTTCCGTTCACCTGAGACAGCCCAAATTCAATCTCCAGCTAGATATAAACCTCCTCTCCATTTTACCCAGGCGTTTGAACTCTGAATTCTGCTTTGTTCTCTCGGAAATTCTTGGAAACCAAGCAAGACTGGCCCATAGACTAAACCCATTCCAATAAGGTCCCATCCCCTTCGGGGGGTGGCCTTAATCATTGACACATCTTTTTGAGCATATATTGATAATTCTCATTCTCGTGACACAAGTATATATACCTAATAGACTCTGGGGGATAATACGGAAAGTTCATCTAATCTGATGGCACTCCATGGGGTGGGCACATATCACCATATATTTCTTTGTTATTTTCTTTTATTGTGCATCTAAAATCCCAAATCCATAATATATCATGTTTCTCCGAACTATACAGACATTTGGTGATGGTGATTTTGTCTACATGTACCAAGGTAATACAGGCAAACAGTACAGATTGCTGTTTGTCAATTACAGCCTTTGTGAGACAAATCCTGAAGATCCACAACGCCAGCAGCCAGAATACAATGGGAAAATGAGCCCATGCCCAGAAACATTTTCATTTCCATTGAATTAAGACAATATGTTTGATACCATGCAAATGCTTTAGCACACAAGTCAGCTGAATGTTTTACAGGGAAATTCAATTCTAATCACTATGCGCCATGCAGGTAATATTCGGGTACATTGCGCCTTGAACACCGCGGGTTGGTGTAGTCGTCAATATTGGAAAGCCAGCATGTGGAATTCTGGAGATTTCTGTTCAATTCAAGACAATACGTCGGAGCTGTTATTCTCAGAATAATCTTTGGTAACCATAATCACATGGTACGTGAAATTAAATGGAAATTCGGTCTCCCGCGAAGCAAAAACTAGACAGGTTCTGATAAACAAGAGCTGAATATAAACGTAGGATCATACAGAATCGAATTATATTATTGTTTGTGAATAACAGCTTCGTAAATTGTATTTTTACAACAACTACAGCTGGGGAAAGGTTTGTCGCCGGGACCTTGATCGTACACATTAGAGAAAGGCCCCATCGGAGCTAGTATTTCATTTATACTTTGAACTTCATTTGGAAAACATGAAGATCGGGGTGCGAACAGGAGCCCAATAGGACAGCAGCCCTTATGACAGAAGCCCTTATGGACACGAGCCCAATGAGCTTATTCCAAACGTGGACACGAGCCCACAACTATATATTTTTGAGGGAAATATCTTGCCGAACGTTTCTTTATTGATCAATGTACTGGGCTTTCTGCATATCTGTTGATGTATACTGTCGCCAGGAAGTAAAGGGTGGGTAAGTGAGTGAGTGAGTGAATAGGATTTAACATCGTTTGGTATCTGAGTAGGCTACTTCTATCAATTCATTAGCACTTGAAATCCGATGGTTTCAAGTCTGTAAATGCACGGCCTTTCAGGCTGCCAGGGCCGTCACATTGTAAAAGTTCCAGCTGATAAAATACACCAGGCTTCTGATCAACCAGTTCTTTAAGCCATCTGAGGTGACAGTCACAAAACCATGGATTCCAGTACCTGTAAATAAACCCCGATATGTGTATTGATGAGGTTCTATAACAAACTCCATAGTTCCCGTGAAACTTTGTGAATCAGCTAGACATTCTCACTTGAAATAACAGCCTGACATGTGGAAATATGTCACTTACAAGTAAGACTAATGCAGAATGCATGCCACGTATTAATTATTTAAGGGGTTCGTTACCTTTCACATTCAAAAGGTTGCTCTTATATTGAAGTACGATTTGAAAAAAGAACATATACAAAAAATCAGATATTTTGACCATGTATTTTTTTTTCTTATATAAAACATTTTCGCATCAATGAGAGAATCTAAGAAATTTCATGGATTTCACTGGGATTTTGGAGTTGTCAAAAATGCGCACTCAACATGCCATTTTAGAAAAATATTAACATGGTCAACATTCAACTGATTTGCTTTTCATCGCATCTATGACTGATTGAAATTAACCATAAAAATGGGTATTTCACCATGTCGATTTCTGGTAATAGAGATTACTCGCATATTAAACGATAGGCGAAACCCTCCAATCCAAAGGGTAGATGGGCTGAAAGTCAAGTGTAAATTTGAGTTCTCCGTCAGATATGTGAAATTTTAGCTGTTGACAGAATTGGGATATTTTAGATTCAGTATTCCTTCTCAAATGACATGCTTGCTCATTTGTCCATAAATGTTGGATTTGTGGGATATTTCGGGTGAATTCCGGTAACGAAACTGTTTAATAGTAGTGAAATACTGTATCGGGTTCATCAATATGATACAACTGTTGAGATCAGATGACGAGAAATGAAAGCCAAAGAAAAAATGTTCATATCTGATCCCTATTATAAGAAATGGATAACGATCGATTTGAAATCTATTGAACTGCTTTTCCCAGATCCATTATATACCGGATTGCTTGACAGAACGATGTACTATCGATGATCTTAAACTTGGTGTTCTGTAAATGAAGGTCCAAAAAAGAGTCTGAAAACATTGCCAGTTGTCTTTCTTTCATCCTGTGGCAGTGATTCGACTGGTCCGCAAAACTATTGTCGAGATTTAGTGGCTGACTATAATGAGAGAATTGCAAAATAGAAGCACTGGGTGAACCGGAAGCACCCATTCTGGATATTGATTGTGTAGCACGGGCAGTAAGGTGTGGAATACCTAAACCGGAAACGAATATGAGGGCCGTTCATTGGCTTCAATATTGGCAGTCATATGCATTGATTGTTAGTCGCCAGACGTCCCGCCTGTAATATATCTCTCCAACATAGTATTGTGCAAGATTCGCATTCCAGGGTCCTTAGACTGGTGTTGCCGAGATGCATGCCTTCCCCACAGGGCCTCGATACGGTTGTTAATTGGTTAATTATGTTGATTTGGGCCTGGGAGAGTGGAGCGGGGGATAATTGCCCCCCCCGCCTCCCAATCAACATAATTAATCAATTAATAACGGTGACGAGTCTCCGTGGCTTTCCCCTCGTTACCAGAATCTCTGTCTGGTGAACACAGAGGAGCGAAGCCTGCTTAGTGTATGATCGCTCTAGACGTCTTATGTGACAACTTATTCGGTGATCTATTTTTCCGAATTTTGAAAGCCTGTTGAGCATTTCGGAACAGTAAGGTCAAATATTTGTCTTCATCTTAAATGATATTCCCATACACACTCCGCACAGTATTTCTCAGTAAAATGGAATCTGCTATGAGTATTACATATTATAAAACGAATTACACGCCGAGGTTAAAACACCAGTCAAACACTTCATTTTTCGGTTGAAATGATCCACGATTGGTTTTAAAACAATTTAATGAAACAATTATTATCGGACGATTCCATATCATTATTATTCAGATTATATCCAGTTAATGTGTCATTTATTCCGCGTCGAATATTAGTCAGATATACAATCAATGTGCGAGAAAATCATTCAATTTTATATTCTTAATTTATATAGATAAATGAAACGTTTTCTTTCAATTGGATTCAGGGAACAACATGCAGATCATGGATATATCGATTAAACATTCGAGACCTCTTTAAAACAATTAGTTGTCGGGATTATATTTTAGGCTGTGATATGCTTATACGGCGATCGCTCCCAAAATATGGTATCCGCACAGCACTCTGAACACATGAGAAGCTAAGAAACGACAAATTTAAGTGCAAACAAAACACGAACATACCGGGACGACACGGACATACCGGGAAGACAAATTTAAGTGTAACAAAACACGGACATACCGGGACCCCCTTCGAGATTACCGATCAATTTCGTATCCATCTCGAAAACCGGGACGTTTCCATCGAGATAGAACCGGGAGCAAACCGGGAAAAGTCGTCAGGGGTCACGGTTCTGCCCTCCCGGTTTCAGCCGAGAAATTTCTCGATCCATCTCGAAGGCATCGAGAAAGTGCCTCGATTAATTGGACGTGACCCCTAATAGTTATCCTCACGGTAGTTGAAGGATGATTTAACAGCTGACCAAATGGCCTTGAATCTAAATTACCGTGCATGACAACCCACCTACCGCCTTAACTGCTACATGTTCGTTATTAGCACGATGAATGTCCAGCTGAGCGGAGAATATATCGGGTTCCGTCATGTTTGCTCACTGGGATGGACAACTTCCTGCAAGGGATGCTTTTGAACGTGGTTGTCCACAGGGGAGGATACTTACAGACCAAGTCGCTGTATATGTGGAAGTATTGGGATTACCACACCCTCTGTCAACGTCACCATCTTATTGAGGCCCATGTACAAGTAGATAAGCGATGGTAGATTCTTGAAGGTATTTCCGGACACGTTGTATATATTAAAGGTACTAAGATCCAACAATTCCAGACTTTGTAGTCCAGCCTCGCTGAAAACCGTGTCCGCCATTATAACATTGTGACCAGTTGCGATGTGGCTGTTCGTTAGCCGAAGTCTCTGCAGATTTCCCAGTCCGTTTAATGCTCCTTTACTGATTTCTATGATTTGATCGAACTCTATGTACAGGTAGTCATTCAAAGAAGGGAGTCCGGCGAAGGCGTCTTTGGGAATGTATTGAATATTAGTGTAGCTCAAGTCAAGCCTTTGTAGATTTGACATCCCGTTGAAAGCATTTGCCTGTATCGTAAGAACATTTGGAGCCGGTTGTTTGCAAGCAATCTGGTATGCGAGCTTGAGGTATTCCACTGGGATACCTCGCATACCGTAGGATTCAATAGTGCAAAGCTGAATAGAGAAGTCCTGCAGTGTACTGGCAACGATTTTGAACGCGTCTGCTTTGACGTTGAAAGCGCTAACGTATAAGCGTATGAGATTTGGAAGCTGAGGGAACGTTGTGCTATCTATGGACTCAACCTGGGTGTATTGTAAATTCAGGTCTGACAAAGAGTCGGAAAACATTGCCAGTTGTTTCCCGTCAATGATCGACAAAGGATTGGCCGACAAATTCAGAGCTTGTAAAGGAGTCGACTCGACTGGCGTTAGATCCATAAACGTGACTCGGTTGTTGGCTAATTCGAGGATCCTAAGCTTGGTGTTACTGACGGCTGGCACTGTGGTCAAACTCCCGCCATTGAGGGCCAGAACCTCCAGGGTGGGGTGATCGAAAGTTCCCGTAACCTCGATCAGTGGACTATCGAACAGCCCTAGGACCTGCAGGTTCAGCAAGTAATTTATGGATGTTGCCTCTAACTGTGTAACATTGCTACCTTGTATCGAGAGACAAGTCGTTGTTTGAGGAAGATTCTGAGGTATTTCGTCCAAATCCCCGCTCATGCAGTAGACATAGCCGGAGTGAGCCTCTCCTTCCCAGCAACCTTGAGGTAGCGCGTGCTGGATCTCCTCGCGTTGCAGGTGACTACTGGGTGTCACTTGGTAACATATGGCGATGAATCCAGGTTGGGCGAGGCATGTATAGAAAAGGCTCAACAGCAAACAGGAGATACACAGCAGCCTCATCTGAGGATAACGAATAAACGTATTAAAAATTAGATAAGATTCAATTGAGAATCATTCATTAATGGCGAGATAGATATACTATAAGATTATATCAGTCCAGGACACTTATCCGTAATGTTAGAATTTACGACCATAATCCAGCTTGAGTCCCTACATATATACGTCCTAATATTATTCTTTCTTATCCGCTGATTCAAACCGTCAGATATTCGCCTCTTGGTCACCGGGGGCGCTTTGACCATCCAATTATCGAGGACCAATGGTAATCGACTTTATAAACGGGCTTTTGGATATTGTTTACCTCAGCTACCGAAACGAAAGGGATCGCCGTCCACACTTCCAGCCAGATTAAACGTAGCTAAGATTCATAGCGTCTCCCTTCCCTCACCGCTATGCCGACGACACATACATTTCCCTGGTGGTAACTCGAACATCTCCATGGCGCACCTATTATTACCTTTGCCCCCTATTGGATCTTCATTAACTTGAGAAAATGGGCCGCCATGAATAAAAATACCATAATCGATGTTGTGATCATCCCCTGTATACGGGTCAATAATGACGGAAATGCCCATCTTCTGGACCCTCGATTTCAGGTGATTTTGAGGCTCCATAGGGATAATTTTAACATCTGTAATTAATATATGACCAACGAAGGGCCAGCTAGTCTGCCATTTCGGTATTTTTATTCATGGCGGCCCATTTTCTCAAGTTAATGAAGGTCCAATAGGGCGCAAAGGTAATAATAAGTGCACCATGGAGATGTTCGAGTTACCACCAGGGAAATGTATTTGTCGTCGGCATAGCGATGAGGGAAGGGAGACGCTATGCATCTTGGCTAGATTAAACGTTGCTATAATGTTATTTTCATGTGTGAGAGAGAGAATTAAGGTTTGACCACAGGCCCGCAAAACAAGAGTTTTGGGGGGTGTGGGCGGTGGTATTAGGGTGAAGTGTCGAAATATGGGATGTCTATATATAACCCCATGCTTTATATAAATCCACAAAGTTGTGGATTTATATAAAGCATGGGGTTATATATAGAGACCCCATATTTCGACACGTCACTCTAATACCACCGCCCACACCCCCAAAACTCTTGTTTTGCGGGCCTGTGGGTTTGACGTCGCGTTCAGCAATATTTCAGCTATATAGCGACGATCAAACAAAATTCTGAGTATTCAAGCTAATAACTCAGTAAACTAATTGCATCAAAAATATGTAAATACATTAAAATTTATACAACAAAGCGATCTCTCTCAATCTAAAATACAATCTTCTTTTTCTCGACCAAAAAGATCTTTCAGAGTAGCTGCTCGATAAAAGTTCTCTCTTACAATCTTAAAATCTATACAGTCGATAAGAATATGTTTCACCGTGAGATCTTCGTGGCATGGAATACACCTTGGGACTGGCTCGCTTTTCAGCAAATGCTCGTGAGTTAATCGTGTATGGCCGATTCTGCATCGTCTAATCATGGCCTGATCGAAACGTTTCTGGCTGTTCAGATGAGTATAGCCTACAGTTTTTTGAACTCGTCAAGTTTGTTATTATCCATAGCATCCCACAAAGATTGAAACAACTTTCTCACATAAGCGCAGATAGATGGTCTGAAATCACTGTATGGGATTTCAACAGGATCAACCTCATCATTTAGGGCTGCCATTTTCGTGTGTCATGATATTCATAACAATGAAAGCTCGTGTGAAACACGGGCGAAGAGCATTTCTCCAGATAATTGTTTGACACATAATTTGGCACTCATAGGGATTCAGATCTCCCCAATTCGGGTACACCTCCTATTAGATGTGGCAATTGTTTTTAGGACGGAACAGAGGGTGGGGCACATATCCCTGGGGGATGAGCAATCAAGAATCATCCCTGGTAGTAGTGCCTCTGAGAAGGGATTTCTACGGTGGCCCGTTAGGGCCATTGTCGTTTTCTTTTGATTTCCTATGTTTTTCTTCTATTTCCGAAGAATCCAACTTAATTTTCTAGATTTTCTTTGTATTTTCCAAGAAATCAACTGAATTTTCAGCGAATTCATAGCAAGTCGAAGAAAAACCTATGAAATTCTTGAAAAACACCAAATATAATTTCCTCCGCGGATATAATATTTCCTCCGCGGATATAATATTTCCTCCGCGGATATAATATTTCCTCCGCGGATATAATCATTTCCTCCGCGGATATAATATTTCCTCCGCGGATATAATATTTCCTCCGCAGATATAATCATTTCCTCCGCGGATATAATATTTCCTCCGCGGATATAATCATTTCCTCCGCGGATATAATATTTCCTCCGCGGATATAATCATTTCCCCCGCGGATATAATATTTCCTCCGCGGATATAATATTTCCTCCGCGGATATAATCATTTCCTCCGCGGATATAATATTTCCTCCGCGGATATAATATTTCCTCCGCGGATATAATCATTTCCTCCGCGGATATAATATTTCCTCCGTGGATATAATATTTCCTCCGCGGATATAATCATTTCCTCCGCGGATATAATATTTCCTCCGCGGATATAATATTTCCTCCGCGGATATAATCGTTTCCTCCGCGGATATAATATTTCCTCCGCGGATATAATATTTCGATATAATCATTTCCTCCGCGGATATAATATTTCCTCCGCGGATATAATATTTCCTCCGCGGATATAATCATTTCCTCCGCGGATATAATATTTCCTCCGCGGATATAATATTTCCTCCGCGGATATAATATTTCCTCCGCGGATATAATTAATTTCCTCCGCGGATATAATTAATTTCCTCCGCGGAGGAAATCCACGTGACTTGAGTACTAGAAAGACGGCAAATTCATTAGCATTTTTGAGGCTGAGGAGTGAGGCTGATGTGCAGGTGACGTCACGATGGCGTCACCATGACGTCACATCCGGTGACATCCGGATCAAAGGTCACATCCGGTCACGTGGCAACCGGATCACTTCCTGTGACGTCACGATGGCGTCATTATGACGTTACATCCGGTCACATCCGGTCACGTGGCATCCGGTAACATCCGGGTCACTTCCTGTGACGTCGCTTCCGGTCACCTGGCGGCCCAGCAAGAGTTATCTGCCCCTACCTAAGACCCCAGTGACTTCCAATGTTAATCTCATGCAGGTATGGGAAAGGGGGCTTGAAGATGTCTTTGAACGCCACTATGAGATTCGCCCCCGTTTTCGTCCGGATGGGTACCACCCACGCATACTTGGATAGGATATCGATGCACGTCAAGATATACCGATTCCCATTGTTGTGTTTGGCAAAGGCGCTCATATCGACCAAATCCGCTTGCCACTGGGCATCTATTCCTCCCACGATGACCCGGTTCCGTAGAAAATGGCGACGGACAGATCGATGTAACTATTTTGGGAGTAGCTAATTACGAATCCAAGAAATGGCGATTCGAAAATTTGGGTATGACTTTGACCGTGGCGCAAGGTAACAAGATATTGTCAGACGACCTTGACCTTTTGATATGTGATGACCCCATGACCTCTGCGTTGACCCATGACATCAAACTTGACCTTTGGCCTTGGGTTTAAAAATGCGATGGTACAATTGGAATGCACTATCGCAAATTTTACCTTGAGGTCAAAGGTCAAGATCAAGGTCATGGGTCAACTCAGAGGTCACGGGGTCATCACATATCAAAAGGTCAAGGTCGTCCGACAATATCTTGTGACCTTGCGCTAAGGTCAAAGTCATACCCAAATTTTCTAATCGAGATTTTGATATGAAGGTCACGGTCAAGGTCAAAACTGACCTCAGATTCGTGATCTCTGACTCCGATATAGGTTTAGGGCAAAGTTTGAGGTCAATCGGTGACAGCAAAAATTCTGACCAAAATTTCGCTAAGGTCAAGTTTAACCCAGGCTTCAATGGACAGACCCAATTCCACTGTTCCGAATTACACTAAACTTCGTCCTAAAGTATTGTCGAGGACGTAGATGACGAATCCGAGGTCAGATTGTAAAATCTATTTTACCTTAATTATTAAATAATTAAATTCATTAAAAATCAATTTAACCCAGGCGTCAATAGACAGATCCTAATTTAACGCGCTTTATGTAAAATTTCATCCCGGATTCGTAATTAGCTACTCCCAAAATAGTTACATCGATCTGTCCGTCGCCATTTTCTACGGAACCGGGTCATCGTGGGAGGAATAGATGCCCAGTGGCAAGCGGATTTGGTCGATATAAGCGCCTTTGCCAAACACAACGATGGGAATCGGTATATCTTGACGTGCATCGACATCCTATCGAAGTATGCGTGGGTGGTACCCATCCGGACGAAAACGGGGGCGAATCTCATAGTGGCGTTCAAAGACATCTTCAAGCCCCCTTTCCCATACCTGCATGAGATTAACATTGGAAGTCACTGGGGTATTAGGTAGGGGCAGATAACTCTTGCTGGGCCGCCAGGTGACCGGAAGCGACGTCACAGGCAGTGACCCGGATGTTACCGGATGCCACGTGACCGGATGTGACCTTTGACCCGGATGTCACCGGATGTGACGTCATAATGACGCTATCGTGACGTCACAGGAAGTGACCCGGTTGCCACGTGACCGGATGTGACCTTTGATCCGGATGTGACCGGATGTGACGTCATAGTGATGCCATCGTGACGTCACCTGCACATCAGCCTCACTCCTCAGCCTCAAAAATGCTAATGAATTTGCCGTCTTTCTAGTACTCACGTCACGTGGATTTCCTCCGCGGAGGAAATTAATTATATCCGCGGAGGAAATATTATATGCGCGGAGGAAATATTATATCCGCGGAGTATTATATCCGCGGAGGAAATATTATATCCGCGGAGGAAATGATTATATCCGCGGAGGAAATATTATATCCGCGGAGGAAATATTATATCCGCGGAGGAAATATTATACCCGCGGAGGAAATATTATATCCGCGGAAGAAATGATTATATCCGCGGAGGAAATATTATATCCGCGGAGGAAATGATTATATCCGCGGAGGAAATATTATATCCGCGGAGGAAATAATATATCCGCGGAGGAAATGATTATATCCGCGGAGGAAATATTATATCCGCGGAGGAAATATTATATCCGCGGAGGAAATGTTATATCCGCGGAGGAAATGATTATATCCGCGGAGGAAATATTATATCCGCGGAGGAAATGATTATATCCGCGGAAATATTATATCCGCGGAGGAAATATAATATCCGCGGGGGAAATGATTATATCCGCGGAGGAAATATTATATCCGCGGAGGAAATATTATATCCGCGGAGGAAATGATTATATCCGCGGAGAAAATATTATATCCGCGGAGGAAATATTATATCCGCGGAGGAAATGATTATATCCGCGGAGAAAATATTATATCCGCGGAGGAAATATTATATCCGCGGAGGAAATGATTATATCCCGCGGAGGAAATATTATATCCGCGGAGAAATGATTATATCCGCGGAGAAATATTGTATCCGCGGAGGGAAATATTATATCCGCGGAGGAAATGATTATATCCGCGGAGAAATGTGGCGCGAATATCCGCGGGGCTTATATCCGCGGAGGAAATCATATCCTGAT
>JAVTVY010037795.1:0-16973 GCA_036873755.1 Hanleya hanleyi
TCTGGTCTGTATTCATGTTAGGTGGAAAAGTCACACAGGACGTTGCGCGCCTTGTCCACTTGAATGATGTTGTCAAACTCGGCGTAGCAGATCACATTGACGGTGGTCGCCAGGGCTCGTGCAAAGTGGATTTCCAACCGTAAATTGCCTTGCTTGGCCAGGGCCAGCTGATGGTCGTTCTCTAAGGTAGGGGTCAGATCGAAACAGAACAACGTGTATCCGTTCGCGTAGTCCTCCCGACTGATCATATTCCCTTCGTCCTGGTTGATTTGACCGGTGGCTGTAAATAGGCTCTGATAGGCTCGAATGAAATTCCTCCGCCCAAAGTTCGGTGTTAAGGCCGTGGCTGGCACCTGTTGTCCATCCACATGCAGGGCCACAAAAATTGATGCCGAAATGTTGAAAGTCAAACGGATTCTCTGGGTAGGCTCCGCTGAAACTGGTATTTTCCACGCAGGCCAGGATCAATCGCTTGGGTAGTTCCCCCAGGAACAGGTTTTCTTTGTTGGCGCCCATATTTCCAGCAGGCACAGAGAACACTTTGGTTTGCACACGTCGGATAGGGTACTGGGCTGGTTTTGTTTCCAAGGCTTTCATGTGTCTCAATTGAACGGCTGGATTCGGTTTCACTTTTCGGACATACAGGACTGCGTCTTGGATAACAATCTTATAGTCAGCTGCATGCCCATCTACGTTAGTGGCCATTAAGGCGAAGGTCGGAGGCGCCCGTATCAGTCGGATTTTGATGGGGATCTTGTTCAAGAGGTACCGGTCTTCCATGAACATGTCTGCGTGAAGTCGACCCATGAGGTCCACTGAGGCACCGTTCGCAGTGAAAGCCTTCCGTTTGTTATATCCCACATTGTCCACCGTGTCCATGTGCTCGGGTGTGTCCTGGTAGAATAAAGCGGCTGTCAGCTGAGATCTTTTAGCCTCTCGGCCATACGACAACAATGTCTCGATGTAGGCTCGATAGGGGTACGTGTTGGTCGAGTCACTGATGAGCTTGTCGCTGAGAAAAATATCCACCTGTTGAAACATCGAGTGCAGCCAAAGATTCGTCAGTCCCAGCGTTGCAGCTTGGATGATTCTGGAGCCATCCCCATTGACCACCTTATACAAGTATGTATGGGCTAAATCCACATAGGCCGTATCCGCATTACTGATGGTGAACTCGATGTGCCCTGTTTCGTTGATGCTGGAGAGCGGGAGATGCTCCACCCATAATCCTTGTTCGGCACTGGTCTGTGTGGGCGGCACGGTCCATAAATCAAATTCACTGTTGGTGGAGGGACAGGACTCGGCGTGGATCAAGGACATGTTTAGGAAAAGATATCCTGGGTCTTCGATGTGCGTCGTCGCTGGGTCGGTCGTCGACTGGTGCGTGGTCTCGGTGGGGCAGCTCTTTTATTCCCTACGGTGCGTTGTGCTTTGGCCACCAAGACGCCTCCCGCTTCTTTGGCCCGCCGTTTCAAGGATTCTTTGGGTGCCGTACCCCCCAAGATATCACCGGCCACTTGCAGTCCACTGCGTACCGCTTGTTTGCCGATTGCTTTCACCCCACGAGTCACCAACGGCAGGGACGTTTTGACGATGCTGCCGAGTATGTTCCCCAGCCCATGTCCTCGTTGCATGCGTGCACCACTAAAGACCGGAAAGCTACCCCCGGCCTGTTGGACATAGTAGTCCATATAGCTGCGTGCATCGCACTCGTAATGTACTTTCATTATGCAAAGTGGGGAGCACGTGCTTGTCGAAAATGAAGTGTCAGCACCACTTTTCCTCCTTCGAATGCCACCGGTCGTCCCGTGTCCTGTCTTATATCCACCGTGATAGTGTTGATGTCGGTTTGTCGTACGGGCAGGTAGAGCATGTGGGTGAAACTGTGGGTGATTTGATCTCCATACCTCTTTTTAATGGGGACCACCCGTAACAGAGGTGTGTTGATATCGCCCACGATGTGGTTGTCCACCACGTCCGAGTAGACGTAGAGTCCGTACATACCCGACTTCATATCCATCGGGATCTCGCCTTGGTGGGCGGTGGGACCAGCGAACGTCCGTAGATCGAAACCCAGCATTTGCTGTAGGATAGGGCTCAGTACGACACTTGCGTTGGCGGTGACGATAAGCTGCGCCTTGTCGTTGTGTGCGATGTAATCGAAGTCCACGTGATTCTTGAAGGGAAAGGATTTGATGGGTTTTGATGTATTCGTGATCTCCCGTAGAGCCTTATAATGCAACAGTCTTGTCAGCCCACCCATGAACTCCTTGGGGGTATCGTATTGGCCTTCGGGGAGGGTGAGTCGGGTATCTTTTCCTTCGTAGGTCACCTCGTACCACACTTCATTGGCTCGCACGTTGTACCACGAGTAAGGGTATTGGATATCCACGAGGCCACATTCCCAGCGCCCAGGTAAATGCAACGGTTGCGGTAACTGGGTGACGTACTTGGCCACGGTGTTATCAGTAAACACATCCAGCGAACTGTTACTGGGTAGGGTGAGGTAAAACATGGCGACTGAGCCGTCCTGCTGCTGCTGTTGGTTTTAATAGGTGTTCCAGGCCTTGGGCGGTTGTGTCCGGCATCGTGTTCGTCGCGGTGACTTGCTACGTGTCACGGCTCTGGAGATGTGGGGTGTCCTGATAAAGGGTGGTTTTTTAAAGGTCTGAAAAGAAGGTGCCCGTTGTGGTGGTGGTGTTTTGGGGGGTGACTCCGGTTCCCATTTGGCTTCCCAAGAAGGTAGTGGGCCACTCGGCGATTGCTGAGTTCGTTGCATAAAGGCCCAGCGGTGGGGGTTCCCCACCAATTCCTGTGGTACATGCATGTCTTTCAAGCCTTGAGCGAAGACCTGCCATCCTCGAGGACCCGTGTGCGACCTGCGTTTACGCATCAGGTCATTCACTAAATCCGTCATGTGGGTCCCGGGGACCACCTGATTCTGTACCAGTAGTTCGCCTTTATCATTCCAAGTCATGTTAGGATTCTGTTTCATCCGTTGTAATACTAGGCCAGCTTGTTTCTTGAACGAGGCAGGTACACTCTTCAGCACTTCGTCTTCCACCCTCTGTGGGGCTGTGGGTGGTACCCCTGGTAATGGCGGCTGCTGGAGCGGTGCTGAGGTCGGCGGTGTTTCACGTGGTGGTGGTGGTGGTGGTGGGGTAGAGAGGGTTTTGTATTGGTCCATGAACGTCATGTACCGTTGAAGCGTCTCATTGTACCGTTGTACTTTCTCACTGTCGCTTAACCCCGGTCTCTGTAAGATCTGTTGCATCTCTCCATCGAGGGTGTTTATGGTCTTCACCGTAGGTGGGACAGGGTAGGGCGATTGGAGGTTTTGAAGGAACCGTGGTTCGACGAGCACCATTTTTTTTGTGTGGTTCATTGTCGGCCGAAGATTCCACCCAATACTGGACCCAACACGGAAGCGGCCAACGGTGCTAAGATGGCCCCGAGAAAGCCGCCTTTCTGTAACACCTTTTTCTTTTGTGTTTGAGGGACCCGCTTCTGGACTAGGGTTCGGAGACCTGTCTTATGCTTGCCCGACTTGGTCTTCTGAGCCGGAGTCAGTGGTACGTTGCCTTTTAACAGGTTGTACCCGATCTCGCACAGACAGCGTACAAGGTCAGGGTCCGCACCGCGTACAATGGTTCGGACCAACTCGGGTAGGGCCGTCTTCAATACACGGAGCGTCGGAGCGTGCTTCCGTACTCGCGCAGACATCATGTACAACTAATGCTAGAGCCCACAGCTCTGCTCTTTTTATCTACTTCAGAGAACAGAGACAAAGTCAACCATGCTGTGGTATTAATTCTTTTTATTATCCCCATCATCAAACACAGACCCCAGCTGGGGGAGCCACTGTGGGTGTGTTTACATTATTTTTGCATGTACACGTGATGGGCCTCTCCGGGAAAGATGCCGGTCCGTAGTCGAAGGTGGTCGGGGGTGGCTTGCTTGAGGTCGAAGAGCATATACCCGTGCTGAGGGGTTGTGGCATCTTTGAAGGCTTCCAACGCAAACGGTGTGCGGCCGGATACATCTGTCTCGCCAGGTGCAGCAGTTGAGTGGTATCTCTCGGGTTTTTGAAGACCACCAGGTAGTGGGCATTTAAGCTGATATTCCGATGTTCTTTGTTTTTACTGAACAGATTCTGCACAATGTAGACGATGCTGAGCCGTCGATGATGGCTGCCTTTGGTAAAGAGTTGGGTGACCCGTGCATCCGTCTCCGCCATGAGATCATCCAGAACCACCAAGGTGTCGGGTTCCAAATCGGCCAGGTTGGGTAGGCCTTCCACGAACGTGATGTGGGGCATTGCTGCATACGCTTCCTGCCATTCTCCGTAACACCACACCACACGGCAATGCTGTCGGCGTGGTGAAGGAGCTTCCTGACGAAGTGCGTTTTACCGGAGCCCGTCGGTCCTGCGATGACGCAAGTGAAGGGATGCTGCCACCGAGGGTCCATGGTTCGAGCTGTATGCGCTGTCGTGGTAACCCGCTCTTGTAAATTTCGTACGAGTGAACTGGAGTGGTGGTGGTGGGTACAACGTCGGTCGTCGTTGTCTGTTCACTGTGAGGGATGATGGTGGTGGGTACAACGTCGGTCGTCGTCTGTTCACTGTGAGGGATGATGGTGGTGGGTACAACGTCGGTCGTCGTTGTCTGTTCACTGTGATTGATGAAATCCGGCGGGTCTTCAGACGTAGTGGGTGTACTTGGTGTAGGTGTGGAGCTTGGTGTGGAGCTCGACGTGGCTTGTACACGGGGTGTGGTGGTGACTGGGCTCGATACGGGGTTGACTGGTGCTATCTGTAGACCGGTTTCACTGGTGGCTGGTGTTCTCAGTTGGTTAAAGGTTATACAAAATGGTCTCAAAATCTGCTACTTTTTTGTGCTAAATTGTTGTAGAGGTGATTATATAGACTTGTTTTACATTTTTGTATGTTTTCAAACTGCCCAAAGTTGGAAATAGCAGCAGTAAAGTGCGACAATTTCATGCCCCTTTCAAAACGGCGAAAGTTGTGACTGCTTGACCTGTGACGTCACAACCTGATTACGATCTCGTTCAAATGCCTGTTGTGACGTCAAAATGTCAGCGACATCACGCTAGAACTCCCACAGTTGGGTGAATCTTTCGTAACAACGCCCGACGTCATAGACTATGACGTTTAGGGCGCAATCGTAATCAGGTTGTGACGTCATGCACCAGAGGTCACGGCTCCAATACGTTTTCCCTCACATGTGTGCTATTCGTGTCCTAAAACCCACTTCGACGACATTATTCGAGAAAAAAATACTAATTTGTTGTTTGGAACACTACCGGGTATGTGTTAATGCAAAGTAGTAAAGAGTCATTTGGTATAACCTTTAAGTAACGTGCTGACATAGGCTACGTCGTAAAACACACCTCCGTACAACACACTCAGCAGGGTTATCAGTATCACCACAAAGCCCACTTGCGCTTTGCGCGTTTTGGGAGACGCTGTCTTCAGAGGCAGCTGCTGTTTGTCCATAGCACTGTGGTCGGACGTGGAATGAAGGATGAGGGCAGTGGTGTCTGGCTTTATAGTCGTTTCACCTGGTTGGCAGCGACCCAGGAATTGAAGGAACTGGGCCAGCCTTGCCATTTGACGAAATGAAACAGTTTGCCACGTCGACGTTCCGTTTTCAAAATCTGCTCCACCGTGTAGTAGTCTTGCTGTGTTTTTACGACAGGCTGTAATTCCGTCTCGTAAAACGTCCCTAGCAACGGTTCCCCTTGAAGATCTTCCAGTTCATAGACTCGCTGCTGTCGGGGTAGGCGCCGTTTAATCAGGAAGTGCTCATCGCTCCAGTTGGGCAAGTAATTTTCTCAAATTGATCTTTGACTTTACTGATCCGTACACAGTCCCCGACCTTGAACTCCGCCTTCGTCGTTCGCTGCGATTGGCTGGGGTACAAGACACGCCGGACTTGGGCTTCATTGCATTGGGTCACGGTAATGGGGGCTCTCTCTATACTCCGGTGATAGGCTCGATTGTAACCACTCACAAGTTTCGGGAGAATATCGATGTACCGCCTTGTATTCTTATAGGTGAAATATTTATACATGCGGCCTTTGAATGTCCTGTTGAACCTTTCTACCACGGAAGCCTTGGTCTCGTTGTACGTATGGAAGAAAAACACCTTCTGGGCTTTCAGAAACTGTTGGAACAGTCTGTTGAGGAATTCCGTGCCTTCGTCGGTTTGCAAATACAAAGGTTTGCGCCCGGTCTTGAAGATGTCTTTGAACGCCGCTATGAGATTCTCCCCCATTTTCGTCCGGATGGGTACCACCCACGCATACTTCGATAGGATATCGATGCACGTCAAGATATACCGATTCCCATCGTTGTGTTTGGCAAAGGCGCTCATATCGACCAAATCCGCTTGCCACTGGGCATCTATTCCTCCAACGATGACCCGGTTCCGTAGAAAATGGCGACGGACAGATCGATGTAAGGTATAGATGTCTTGTTTTCTTAACCAATCTCGGACTTGGGCACGTTGTATCCCCTGGGGTTTGGCCGCTCGATAGAGAGCCGACAATGCACTATAGGCCACCGGACTGTCGGGACTGTAGTATAAGTTACCCAACACCTTCTCCCAGCGCTTCATGGTGACAAATGATGATGAACCCTGGCTCTATCGTTTATTTATAACGGGTATATCTTGGGCCGGAGTTTCTTTCTCATTTTCTTCGTTGGCTTCCACAGTGTTCATGGTAAATGACCAGTCCAACTCGTCTGATGACCGCTTGATAAGCACTTGATCCACATCTACTACGGCATCTTCCAATGCAGACCATAGATCAGGGTGAAGGGTAAAATGCACTGTACCTCCATCTAGCCGAGCCAATTGAGCAAAGAAAGGGCCGCGTCGGATGTACACATCGTGACACAAGTGGATGACGTCGCCGTGCAGTTCACCAGACAACACCCGTTTGAATTTGGTCCAGCCCTCCCGGGACAGACGAATGTGAGCCGGGCACGGTTGTGTAGGGTCCGTGTCTCCCACCACCTCCTCCATGATATCGACCTTATCCGCATACACGTGCAGGAAAACCTCGGGGGTCAAGCTGAGATACGCCAGTATTATATGCTCCGTCATGGTCAGTACGTGAATGGTACCAGATTTGACTGTCTCTCGTATTTATAGGGAGAACCCCGTGAGATCAAAGGATCGGGTGGTCAAAGTCTAGCCGGGTAATCAATGGCATCGTCGTCTGGTTCATGGCTAGACATTTGTTCATTGGGTTCTGCCGCTGCTTCTCTCAGGGCACGAGCCCACTCCAACTCGTCTGATGACCGCTCGTCCGGTGTAAACAGCTGGTCCACGATAGGCACCACTTTCTCGAAGGTTGTCCACAGATCGGCGTCTAGGGTGAAGCCTCGCGTAGGGTCTTGGTAGCGGCCCAGGCGTGGGAAGAAGGGTCCACGGTATACGTAGATGGCATTGTCTATGTGGATGAGGTATCCGTCGAGCTCGCCGCTCAACACCCGTTTAAATTTGGTGCAGCCGTCACGGTGTAGCGTAACCGTATTCGATACGGTCTCAGCGGGCGACCAGCAAACATCTCCACGGTCTTCCGCGAGGGTGACTTCATCTTCATAGACGTGTAACCCCACCCGGGGTGTAAGGGGAAGGATGGCTCGTAGGACTGGTGACATGCTTGATCCAATGACGAACGGTGAATGACACACACTCTGTCTGACCCTCGTATTTATGGTGAGGTCCCACTGTCAATGCCACAGCGCCAGGGTCAATAGGGTACAGACTATTGTGAGGCCAACCAGCCGTCGCTGGTTCCGGCGTGAGCGCTCGTGGGCCATAGCCCGAGCATCAAGGATGGCTGTCATAGTCCAGTAGTGGTGAGTGATGGCACACCTCTCCATCGAGTGCACTCTGTCGAGGACCGCTTCTGTGAACTCGTTCAGGATCTGGCGTCGCCCCTCGTTGTCGTCGCCATCTGCAAACATGGACCGACCACTGCTCGGTAACCCGTGAGTGAATTAACCACGGTGGCATGCTGTAAAATGCGAGTCGCATAGGGCTGGATCTCCGTCATGGCTCTGCAACCGTAGAAATGAAGGTGTGGATCCAGAGGGACGTGTTTTATAGACCATGTCACACATGCGCGCCTAGATGTAGCTCTACGGGTGTAGTCCGTGATACGTACTATTCTGATTGGTTATGTGGCTCCTATAGAGATAGTACCTTATCGACAATGGGGACTACTTGTTCCAAAGCCGTCCATAGATCGGGGTCCAGGGTAAAACCACCGTCGTTCAGACAGAGGAGTCGAGCGAAAAAGGGACCGCAGAAAATGTGGACGTCGTCACACAGGTGAATGCTATCACCGTGCAGGTCACCCAACAGCACCCGTTTCAAGGTAGTCCATCCTTCCGTTGACAAAGAGACGTGCGCTTTGGGTTCAGGCGTACACCAACACCTAAGGCCGCTATCGATGAAGTCCACTCGTTTGGGGTACAACAATAGGGTGCAGCCAGGTGTAAGCCTCCGGGTAGCCACAGTCCCTTCTTTCCCCTCGGGGTGTAGTAAGTCATCCACCTCGGGGAGTACATCTTTCAGTGCCATCCATAAGGGTGGACAGAGTATGATATAGGTACCTCCACTCTGTTCCAACCGGAGAAAAAGGGAATCCTCTCCAGCAGTGCGTATGTGCACGCCGACTTCCACGTGCATGAAATCCCTTTCGGGGTCTTTTCCCTGTAACAATCGTGTCAATAGAGTCCAGCCTGATAGCGATAACAAAATCTTCACCTTCTGCGGTGCGTCTTGGACCGGCTCCAGGTGATCGTCATTGACGATGAGGTAGACGTCGGACGTCAGTTGGAATAACGCAAGCTCTGTTTCCCTCGCTGCCATGGTGGGGAATGAAAAGCGACCGGTTAGAGAGGTGGCTTTATAGTGTATGGTTTTATACACCGTGTGAGTCATGGGCACTTGTTATACTCGCTTGCGCCATAAGGTCAATAAGGTTAGAAATGCGCTTTTTTCTACTACGCCCTGTGACGGCCCTTCGTGAATGGCCGTAACCTGTGAACATCATAAGAATGCATGTACTAACCTGTCTGTGAGGTTTTCCCACAATGTCGTTCACCTTCGTGTCTTTTCGGGTACGCCCGTGTCTTTTCGGTAAAGTCCGTGTCTTTTCGGTAAAGTCCGTGTCTTTTCGGTAACGTCCGTGTCTTTTCGGTAACGTCCGTATCTTTTCGGGTATATATGAGGGTCTTGAGGGGGGCGACTGTATGTGACGTGTTGTATGTGTTTTTCTCGGCGACGTCCGTGTCTATCATCCTGGCACATCACGTCTGCTCCTGCATTGGGTTATGCATGAGGGTCTTCATGCGCGCGCTCGGAGGTGACCGAAGATGTCACGGAGGTCACCGAAGAGACACGGAGATCCATCCGGGTTTACACGGGAACAGCCGGGTAGTTACGGAGGTGCCCGAAGAGACACGGAGGTTACCGAAGATGTCACGGCTCGACCCTCGACTTGGGGATAGTTGAACTGAGTGTGCTAAAAATAGATCACCAGCTAGCGTGCTATAAAAGGGAAGCGGCCTTGCCGTTTCATCAGACACTCTGTCAACCATCAAGATGTTCACTTGCACAACTTGCCAGAAGTCATTTACTCGCCCAGAAGATTTGCGACGCCACGAGTCCTCCATCCACAACGGTGCACGACATACTTGTATAACCTGCGCACGGTCATTTAATCGAGAAGATGCTTTACTGCGCCACGAACGCTCATTCCACGAGGGCGCGACGGAACAATGTAAGGATTGTGGTCAACTCTTCAAACGACGCAGTCAGTTAAGACGGCATCAGCGTTTGATTCATGTCCCGTCTCTACGGTATGAGCGATAACTTCCCACTAAAGAGGCACCCAGGAGGGTCGGACCCAGTGAAGATAAGCCCGGGGAGACGAACGCCACTGGTGATGCGATGACGGAGAGCCCGCCTATACCCACAGTTCAGAAGAGCCTGGATTTCCAGCCGGACCCCACCGTTACGGTTTCGAGCCATACGCCTGACAACATCGAACATTTTCTGGACGAGCCCATAAATGTTCCTAGCGATCTCTTACAGGACAACCATCCAGTGAGTGACATCGCTCGGCGCCATTGGTCCATGACACGGCACTGTTTCCACCGTCATCGCCCTATTCAAGATATCTACAATTTCCCACTGACCAACCTCACCCGTCTACGCAGCTACGTGGAAACCATCTTCAAAGATCAAACCACGGCCTTCAAATTGAATCTGGCGTTTGGTTATGTGCTGCAGCATAAGGAGACAGTCCAAGTCCGATACTTTTACCCGAGAAGTAACATATATGTGTTTGACCAGCCGTTTACCATCATTAACCGGAGGTCACTAGAGACGATGCTGGAGAAACTAGACACCGTGGATCCCTTGGAATGGGCCCAACAACAACGACCCAACACCAAGTGGACAGTGGAAAGAGTGACCAATGTTACGTTTTTCCTTATGCCCCCTCACATAGGCTTCACATTGATACCTCACTCGATCCCATCGGCCCACTAGTGGCTCCCCTAGATCCCAAAACGTCTATTTCCATACCCTTTGTCTATTGCGCATGCGCAGAATGACGATATTCCTACCCCACATCCATCCCATCGGTTGCCCCCTCACATAGGCTTCACATTGATACTGCACTCGACCCCATCGGACCATTAGTGGCCCACCTAGTTCCCAAAACGTCCACCCCGTATGGGCCTATACACCCATAGCCATGCAGTATAGGCCTATGGGCCTACCCAGGCCTCGGTGACTTTTTCCAAAAATTTCACCGTTGCGCTCCGGGACCCTTCCCATCGTGTTCTAAATGACGAGACGTGAAAAACAAATCCAAGCAACCCATATCACAATGAACGTGTGTACATTTCCCAGGTTGGACCTATACCCCCCATGGCCAGCCTATGGGCCTATATACAGACCTCGGTGACTTTTCCCAAAAATTTCACCGATTCGCTCCGGGACCATTCCCATTGTCATTTTCTTGGCGAGACGAGAAAAACGCGACCCCACAAGCCATAGTAAAGCCCACGAAAAAAAAATTGACCATCCCCATAGCCCATACAGGCATTTTCCCTTATATTGTATAATACAGACCCCTATTGTAGGGGTAAAGTCCGTGTTCCGCTTTTTATAGTTTCGGGAAAAAATCCTAATTTTACATGCACCCACCCCATTGACTTGATAGGCAGGTCCCAGTAAGCCCGGGGACCGATATTAGCCCTTTTGGCTAGGGTTGATAGGGGTTTTCCCCTATTTTAGGGGTAAAGTCCGTATTCCGCTTTTTATAATTTCGAGAAAAAATCCTAATTTACATGCACCCACCCCATTGACTTGATAGGCAGGTCCCAATAAGCCCGGGGACCGATATTAGCCCTTTTGACTAGGGTTGATAGGTGTTTTCCCCTATTTTAGGGGTAAAGTCCGTGTTCTGCTTTTTATAGTTTCGGGAAAAAATCCTAATTTTACATGCACCCACCCATGACTGGATGCCCCTTCACGAATGCTTCACTTTGATACCTCACTCGACCCAATCGGACCATGCAGCGTATTTGAAGTCTGGGGACTACTTTTTCTCCGCGGAAGCTTTTCCCCGCGACTGCATCACCGCCAGATCGCATCACCGCGGAAGAATACATGCCCAGGTCACGCCGATTGACCCAGACCGGAAGTGACGTCATACACTTGCGCAGAACACTCCTGCGCACACCTCCCCATGACCTCCCCAAACCTGCGCAAAAACACATGCGCATTCGTCCAAAACTGACCGAATAAGGGTAGACCCTACTACTGATGACCAGACCTGGCCATCACCTTTAAACGGTGATGCGGTAGAGCCATATCTTTAAATGGTGACGGCCATCAACTTTTAAGGGTGATGACCTAAATTTTCAATCATTGCTCATCACTCATCGGAGATGATGGCAATCATTTTTAAAGGTGACCATAAAAAGGGTGATGGATCTAACTCGTCACCTTTTCGGGGCTGATAGTTATCACCTTTTTTCTGGCTGTGTATAATCTGTCTACGTTTTTCTTTAAAACAAGGCTAAATATTTATTAGAAAATTTTTCTTACCCCCTGCACGGACAGATTATTTTTCTTAAAGCAAGAAAAGAGTATTTTCAGTGCCGGAACATTTTCAAGAATTCAAAACAACTCTAAATCAAGCATAGAACAATATGCATGTAACTGGATAGTAAAAGATATTATACTAATATGTCGTCTGAAAGTACAAGAAAATATTCCTCATTTTTAGAAAAATTCTAAATTCTAGAATATTATAATTCTAAATTCAGAGTATAGGCAAAGTTAAGTAGGGTATAAGATATATTGTTGAAGTGTGTCTTGTTTTCAGACGTCCAACAGTGTATAATACATATATTGTTGGGATTGTATCCCGTTTTCCATTATTAACATAGTCAAGCAGGGAAACAGATCCATTGTTGGGTTTGTGTCCTGTTTTCAGTATTGGCATAGTCAAGTGAGGTGTAAGGTTTTGTTAAGTTTTCAAATAATGCTCTCCAAAATTTGTTGAGAATGATCAGTGTTGAGAAAAATGAGTTATTTTTGTTGCCATAATCAAGGAGGTCCCAAATATGGCAATTTCAGGAAATGGGTTCACCTGTATAATCAGCATTGCACTCCCCATACTTGATAAGATATACGACTTTAGGTCGGATATTTTTCTTCTCTTTCGTTGAATACAAATTTGGAACGTGTGCTGAAATTTGTCCTGGTGCATAAGAATGATCTGTGTGCTGAAGATAAATTTATTGAGTAATCAGAGTTCAATTTGTAGCTATAATGAAGAAAAATTCAGGAAAATTGGTCTTCTAATGAAGAACCAATTTTTCTGAAATTGCCATATATGTCCTTGAGAAATTAATAGCCTCGAAGATTGCACACATTCTACAGCATTCTCTTCAAATGGAGTCCAAATGGTTTCATGTAACAGGGAAGAAAATCATACGTTAGTTATTCTATGAACGACTTAGTCCTTGGTCGTGAGATTGTCTCTGATTATATTATGTTTTCCGTACCATTAGTCTCTACTCTGTAAGAATATAAGAAATAGGAAAGGGGGACAACACAGAGCGCATGTTTTACTGTATATTTCAGTTGTTCGAAATTTACCCCTTTCGTGGAAATCGCCTCCAGTTGTGCTTTCGTCCAGTTGTCTTTGTTCCTAATTCTTGATGAGAGATAATGCATGGTTTAGGCTACTCGGGTGGCAGTTACTCAAGATGATCATTTTATTGAAGAATTTCATGAAACGAGCCGAGTGTCCCGAGGGACATGTACCTTTCTAAATAACGGAAATACCAGTTGCCTGGACTGTGGGATATTTTGGATGGTAGATGTTTTCATATATTTTCAATAAATTATGACTTTTTTTTTTAAATTGATTTTTTTTTTTTCATATTTCTCTAAATGTTTTTTCTCGTTCATCTTGACTCAAATAAAGTCATTCCCTTTGATGTCAAGCCGAGTTGCTACAGTTTTAATTTTCTACGATACCCCGACCTCTTCTTCTTTTTTCTATAATAAATACATACTATAAATGTGGGAAATACACAGTAAAACTTCCGTCTGGTGCAGTTCCAGAAGTCGCTCGAATTGCGTCCTACTGGCGATACACCACCGGAAACGATAGAAGATTGATAAAGCGATACAGACTCACTATAGTGTAAGAAAGCATCTCTATTTGTTTGTTTGTTTGTATGTTTGTGTCCATCGTACTACCATGGTATTGGTCGAAAGGCCATGAAACTTCGCCGAGAAAGTATTGGGCCCAGTGTGAATCACATAAAAGAAAACAATCCATAAAGGCAATCATACACTTTTTGAGCAAAAGGCCCTGAAATTTCACCAAGATATTTATGAGGTGAAGGAAATGTCCCTATATCTGGAACGACTAAACGTTGAAAGCTTACGCTCCGTGACTTTGTAGCTTATCTTATCCCGCTTCAGACAAAATCGTCCAACGGAAACGAGCGATCACGGTCACATGGTCGTCCGATATTTTTCCATCTACCGCCGTCGATTGTAATTTGGAGTGGGTAACTAGGTTATGTCCCTTTACAGTAGCTCCTGTCTCAAAGCACTCGCGTCGGCTGGCTCTCGTCGATAAATCCTCGGGCTTCATTTTGAGAACAAGTTTTTGTAATAAAGGTGGGCTTCAGCAGCTGTAGTTCTAAATTAGATATAGCATTCATAATGTGATCAGCTCATATTCCATTGTAATCAGTGACGATCAACGCCAATAAATATTGCAAATGTGTGACTTCACATACAGAGTTTTTTTTTTCGTGATCAACAACGGCGGCAACATACTGGCCAAAGTTGTTCGCAAGAAGTCCTTTATCACAGAATTTGCCTATGGACATTAGCGTGTTCAGAAAGGGTCGCCCAGGCCAGAGAGGGTTAAAACAAGAGAAGGACATGTTCTGTTTTAGCATATTTCACAGAAATCAGAACTAGCGCTTCTTTATTAAATATTGAAGGTATATTTGGGAGATATAAGGATAAAAATGGTAATTATTACGTATGTCTTCTGAAAAAGCAAGAAAATATTTCTGCTTTCCAGAAACGCAACAAAATTCTCGGATATAGATCTAGTTTCTAGATTTATTGTCTAAATATAAGATTTTTCTTGTTTTTATTCAACCTTTGTGTGGCTGTGTTATATCATGATATAAAAAATAAGGCCATCTCCCATCAATTTATTTGCTCTACAAACAACAGACTAAAACATTCTGCCTCTCAGATAGTCTGCAGCTTGTTCCCTCTTTACATATATATCTATAGTGAAGATTTCAATTGTATGCGTAATGGCTTCACTGGCAGATGACATTTTGAGCTGTAGCGCACTCAGCCATTTGGAGGAAATTATCAAACCTCATCTTGATTGCTCGATATCATAAAGTTTTTTGTCGTTGCTTTTACAAAACCTGCCTGGATGGAAATAAATTCTTTGATATCTAAGATAAGTTGTTTGTGGTGTTATCTTCCATAGTCCGCTGTTTGAAAGCACAAGAAAATGTTACTTCCAGAACGCATCAAGATATGATGAAATAGAAATTTCTAGATTCATCATTTATAAATTTTATTTGCCTTTGATTTTTTTTCCAATGTTACAATTTACTAATACGTAGATTCTTCGACTGTAAAAAAAACGTTTTTCAAAAGTAAATAACGTTTTATTGTTAGATAATAAGACTGATAAATTGGTTACCCAAAATCAACTCATATTTTGTTTCAGATAAATCTATTTCCCCATGTGTGTGATAAACGATGTTAATTGTGAGAGAAATTAATTAAATGACCAAACCTATCTTTTGTATTGTAGTCTTAAAGTTATGTTATATTCTTTTTCAAGAAATAACAAGATTCATAAAGAAACGCAAGAAAAGTTTTCTCGGTAAATATAATTATCTTAGGCAAAAAGTGGGAGGCTCGGAAGAATTTTTCTCCCGAAGTGGAAAAATTGGCTTGCTATTTTCTTCCTCAAGAAATAAAATCACTTATCAGTGCAGAAAATGCCTATCTTACCCAATAGTTGGATTCTTTATATATGGTCTCTTGATTAAGAAACTAATTGTAGTTGATAAGTCTCTTGTTCAAGAATTTGCTTCTCAACAAAGTAATCTATTTTAAGAAAAAAATTGTATACAGTATTTATTGTACAAGAAAAATAATCTTCTCTCACTCTCAAGAAAGTTTTAAGAAAAAAAAGCAAGACAAATATAGCATTTATTGCTTGAGTGTGCTGATTATTTTTTACTGTGTGTAATTATGTGTACACAGAGTGTTATCCTTATTATGGATAGATAACACGCGTTCTCCCGATGATGATGATTGACGAAAGCCTCAAATTAGGATCGACGGCATGCCCAGATACCGTTGCTGGGACTATTTAGGATCAACACCCAACTCCCGTGTCATCGACGACCCCTGCGTGAAAATATCTAGCTCATGTACAAACCCTGGTCGTGTGGTCACCGAAAATTCCACATCGGCGAGCTTGCCAGGATCACAAATTTCTGGGGACAACGCATTTATGTTGGCCATCTTATTCGGCGATGCAGCAATGGTGGTAATCACGTACCTTTTCCGAAGACAACTCGACAGAAGTTGGTCGCTTTCCCGATGATACTTCGATCTAATCCGGCGAAGATGATGGCTTAACCAGTGGGAATCATACCGGGTAAAACACGATGACGGTTACGACTGATAAGGCACGCTCAAGAGAAATCTTCGCTCACCCATCAGTGAGAAACTCAAGGTAGACGTGTTTGTCAGCTTTGCGATGCGTGGACTGCCATTTGTCGGATGTGTGTTGTTTGAACCTTGAGCGGTAACTACCTCAGGCCACACGGATAAAATTGTTCGACTCAATATCACTATGTTTCTCCAATATTGGAAAACTGAACGAAATGAGTAGGTGTAATTTCGAACATGAGACGCTCAGGAACCAGGACATATTTTGAAACATGCACCGTTATTTCCTCGATCTAGTTTATAACAGGCATGTCAAATTTTAAATTTCTACAGCGGAACTGCGACAGTTCGGCTCTGTGGCTTTCACCAAGAAATCCATTGTAATCGACAAGAGAAGAATTCTGCCCAACAAAATCTTCTTTGCGATGGAATGAACATTCGAAATCCTTTGTCATTCTAAAAGTAATATTCTAATGTTGAAAGTTAACGCTGTTGTAAGAACTGTAATAAGAGGAGCTGGACAAGTACAGTCTTGTATTGCCTGGATGGTGGACAATGTTTTTAAATGAACCATCGTTATAAACCTACATATATACACGCATACATACACGCATTACATACTCGTATTCCAAGGGCAGATTCCATTTAAACGATTTCCTC
>JAVTVY010037796.1:0-16447 GCA_036873755.1 Hanleya hanleyi
ACCCCAAAGAATAATCAATATTTTTTTCTTCTGGAATTTTGATTTGTTACATTTACTGAGGCGTGTTATGATGCAGAGAATTATGCCTGCTGACACGACACACAAGATGACTGTTATTAACACAATACTCACACTAGCCCCATTGCTTGTGGAAAATAAAAGTCATAATATACCGCTAAGTTGTTCAGATTTTCAGTCAGCAACTGACGAATGGCATTGCATGAAGACATTTTACAAACCAAGCCATTTTTACGTTGTAATAATTACAATTTGTGAATATATTGCTCCAATTTACAGTGTCAGCCTCATTATGCAAAAGACCTTCGCTGGGCGGGGTGGCATCACTGAAACCGTATGTCTTCATACATGTTTACATGCCACGAAGATTATCGACAAACGGCTTGACAAATAGCACTACTGACTCATTCGTTCATAATAGTAAGGCAATATTGAATATGTGAATTTTCGCATTTTTTCTTCAGGTCACAAACGACTAAAAAACAGCTTTACTTAATATGTAGTAAATCGGCTGCGCACATGTTGAGAAAAACATATTCCCTAATATTCACCGCTACAAATGACCCACCAAGCCAGGTAGCCTGACTTTTTCTCTCAAACATTCCAGAAATTCGGCATACATTCGACACCATATTTTTTAAATACAGCTGGCAGAATTGAGACCACGACACAATCGCAGCGAGTATGGGAGGCGAGCAATCAAACTGACAGAGTGTATCCCTGTTGAAATTTCAAAGGTTGTTTGGATACGATTGAGTTATGAATATTATATAAATATTTTATAAAGACCAATCAAATTTCACCGGAAGTCAAGTTCTGATTATAATCTTAATCACAAAACAATCAATGGTGGATGGTGACCAATAAAACAGATACTAAACCTACATCAACACGGCCTTCAGTTAACTCTTGTCTCCAATATTTCTACCTTATCTCCGGAGTGACAAAAACTTGAGAGCTGACACTCCGTGACTTTGTAGTTTATCATACTGATGTCATTTTAAGCCTGTTTACGTAACTCCTCGAGCAGAGGATGATGGGTAAATTCCAAATGACGTCTATGTTTTCGTTATTTTTCTTCAAAATTCCTACTTTTCTCTGAGGAAGAATCGATGAAAGCTATTTTATTTCACAAAGAAATTCGTCCAAAAAATGCCTTGTCTGAAAATGACGTCACTGAAGTCATCATGGCTGCCAAATGTGATGTATGTATGCATTGCCTCGTGATTCTTACATAACAAAACCTATTCGGGCAAAGAAATCACTGGTGGGGATGCATCATTATTGTTAATGCAGTTGGTACACTGTTGCACCGATAGTTGATTTTTTACTTGCAATTTCCTGTACATGGGGGAATTTAGTCTGCAAAGAAGTTTATTGTTATTATGGTGACTAATTAATTTCATTAGTTACGACCTTATTTACCTTTATGTACATTTCTCATTTCTGCATTGTCGAGCAATAGTGCCTATACAAATAGCTTCTATTACAGAGAAGTTTGTGAATATAAACACGAATCAATGCTGGAGTCAAAATACGTAATATTCATTTTCAACAAACTTGCCAAGAAAATTACAACCAGCACATTCATCATGTTCAAAGTGTGTAACTTGGATATATTTGGGATTTACGGCATTAAGAACTATTAGGTTTTGAGATACATGATTAATTCTCTGCTCTCAATCACTTAGATTTACCCCTCACCATACATAACTTAACCTTTCCAACAGAAGTTGGTTATGTCCAATTTTTCATCATAGGCTACGTTTGTGTAACCTGGATAAACACCTGTCTTTTATCTGTCTTTTTTGTAGGTCCTCATGGGTGGAGCAATTTCATCCGCAGGACTACTTTACATGTACTTGATGGAGTCGTTCGATGACAGTTCTATCGTACTATCATGGATTGGTTCCATCTATGCTGGACTGCATGGTTTACTTGATGAGTATTATATGTCCGCCATGGCATCCTCTGATCATAAAAGTGGTAGCCTCGATTCATTGATTTGATATTCACTTCAAAAGCAAAATCTATATTGTTGGCTTTGGAAGATAAAAGGAAAAAATATGTCATATTCTCAGATTCACTGTCATGCATTCAAGCGATTAAAAGTGGAACTTCGACTCATCGCACTATCTTGAATATTCTACAATTACATGGCTGTAGATTTGATCAACAGATTGATATTGTGTTTTGTTGGTAATACTGAGGCTGATAGAATGGAAGGAAGCCCTAGATGATGAGGTTGATCCTGTTGGAATCCCATATAGGGATTTCAGACCCTCTATCTATCTGTACTCCATCTGATCAGGCGATGTAGAATCGGCTATATATACACGATTAACTCAAGAGCATTTACTAAAAAAAAAGCCAGTCGCAGTCGCATGCCACGAAGATCTTACAGTGAAACATATTCTTATCGTCTGCATAGATTTTAAGATTGTAAGAGATTCGTTTTATCAAGCGACTACTTGGGAAATTCTTTTTAGTCGGGTGAGAGAGGACTGCGTCTTGGGTTATTTGAGAGAAATCGGTTTGTTGCATAAATTTTAATGTGTGTAATGTTGGATTACTAAGTTATTGGCTTGAGTACTTCGAATTTTGTTTGATCGTCGCTATATAACTGAAGTATTGCTGAACGCGACATTGAACCTTAGTTCTCTCTCCACGGCGTCGTACAGGAGAGAAAAAAGTTATCGTGACCCCGAAATTCGCGTCAGGCTAGTTAGTATTGAGCAACATATCACCCCATCTTCAGATGGCACACTCGGTCCTTGCGTTGTCCTATGTTCTCTCGCATACAGATAAAAAACGTTCAGTGGAGTTCAACATTCTCCATACAAAGTTTGGCCATGTTGACTTATATAGATGTTCGCGCAGAAATTTCTTTGGTGAGATCAGTTATCCGGCTCTCAAGGATGAAAGCTGAAAAATCTAGATTACACAACAATCAATTAAGATGGGGATTAACGGAAGCTTTATTATAATTTATCTACTGCTCCACACAGGATATACAATAAAACCGCTCCATATTTAGAACATACATGCATCTAAAATACACATCGCGTCGCAGATAAAACACATCGCGCCACAGATAATCGCTTTAGATAAGAATATTCATATTGCATTAATTATTCATATTGCATTATCAGTGCTAGCGCTCAGTGATATCCAATATTTATAGAGTTCTTCCACACCACAACCTTTGTATGAAGTCACAGATGTCCTTTCAAAGTTCATATATTGTTCCGGTAAAGAAAACGAGTAGAGGTGGGAGGAAAAGTAAGCACGTCCTAACGTGTGCTGAGCGCGAACTGATTTTACTGCTCAGCGAGACTGCATAAACAATTGCGCATGCGTAATTGACTATTTAAATATGTGTAGTAAACCGCTCAATTGTCGTGGCACTTTAAACTCTATTAATATGTTAATACCCCTTAAAGTGCTAATGCAGCGATTTTTTTTATTAAATAATTTGATTCTCTATTCTTTCATGATAAATTTGCTATATCCATGAGGAAAATCGAACATGGAGAAGTTCTTAATTCAAATGGAAAAGGGCGTGCAATTGTGCTCTTAAAAGTGCGACCGTTTTCTTTGGCTTTGTTTACAAAATTATATATGTATGACGTCATAAGTATGACGGGTCGTCAGCTTCAGTCTTGGCTCAGCATGGCGGACAGTGTTGGAGGGAGGCAAGCCCGTCCTCGTGGCCAATATACTGGTTTGTTTAATAAAAAATTTAATTTAATGTTCATCGGGAAATTAAGTATGACAAGGGAAACTGTTTATTATTAGACATAAGTATGAATGAATATAGACCGACCGTTACCAATTTGTATGGACCTAATGAAGATACATATATCCCCGCATCCGTGACCGAGCGAAGGCTAGACTAGAGCATGTGTGCAACCTGTGTTCAATGCCATAGAAAGGACTTCAAATTCCACTGAGCAGCTCCATTAATATTACGCATTCTGGTCAAATTAATTACCTAGAATCTGGAGTCTATATAAATGTGTTTTGTACGATATTTATCAAATTTATCTGCCAGTGTCCGCATTTTGTTTGCCTGCATGAATGCATCTATAGGCTATACGGTGTATCACAGAAGGATTTCCAACTTCAAGAAAATAACGAAGATCGATCTTTATTATCCCCAGATTCTCAGAGATATATGTTTTCTTCTTCCTATTACAAGCAACTTTATATTAGATTTTAAAACATAATTTTATATGCTCTAAATTAGAATGAAACTATCACGACGTCTGAAGTGCTTTCTCCGAAGTCCGCGTGCTGCCACAGCAAAAACAACGGCAGGGAAGTCTTCGGTCTTCAATTTCACATTCTTGTGTTCTCGTGCAAAAAGTGAAGGCTTTATGCAAGAATTTCTTCCATTCACTCTAGATCTATATTATATGTGCGTGCCACAATATGATCTGTTATGAAAGCAAATGTAAACTGTTGTCGATATTAAAGTTTGGGCGGTATGACTATGAGAAAAGAAAAAGCTATTCAAAATTGTTGAATAATATTTTTTTATTAGAATTTATATTTGTTCTATATATTTTTCTGTGCTATCGGTAAAATTATCTTGCACCCTTCTCGTGTATTATCACATTAGACATTTTTTTAGTATCATGTAAATATTTCGCAATAATGTTGAACTAATTTCATGTTTATTTTTTATTTCAGATACTCCCGAGAGACTCGTTTTTCAATGTTGTCTTTGTCCTGTTTGTTATTTAAATTGAATTCTGTTGTTGTTTGAATCTTCTGTAGTTGAAATGTTTGAAATGTTAGTTTTCTCGGTATACAAACTCCAATTTAATATTTTAGTATTTCTGAAATTATGTTAGTGCATGGCATAGAGAAAGCTCTGTGCTCACTAATCTTTTCACTGGCCCGGTTGTCGGCATGATTGCACGTATATTCAACATGCTGTTGCTCAGACGATACAAACTTTGGTGATTTTTTAAATAATTTCTAAGGCCAGGGGAATATTTTTGATGACTAATAATTGCACAGACATAGTTTGGAATATATTGTGAGTTTCGACAGCTAACGTGTTATATTAACTGATAAATCCACGAAAACCCCGTTCCCTCGTATTTGAATCAGACAGTAACTGCATGACGTCTTGCCGGCATCATTGAAAACTGTTGACCGCTGCTCTCTTGCAGGAACAAGCCTATGTTTATGTATACTATGATTGTCTTTTTGAATTTGGTGCTAATACTGTTATATGGAATATGGAATAGGTCTTTGGATTATGGACGCGGATATTCTCTAATGGACGACGGCTGAATTATGAATGACGGACCAGACGCTTGTAATTCGTCCAACTACTGCCCACGAATTAGGGTAAGTAATAAATAAATCATTGTAAGTGGCCATGCAGGGACACGTGGCCGACTGGATTCTTTCATTCCTGGCACGTTACCATACGAAGACAGTGATGGATATTGAGAGTATTCAGTAAACAATAATGTGAATTAAGTCTATGGATATTGGCCTTCGCCATATGCTACGCGTATCGCTGGCTTGCTCGTCGATCGGCATGTCATACTTTTCCTCGCAGAAAAGCAGAAATTTTGAAACCATCACATTTCTGATATCTCACCTGGTGTTCATTTAGAATTTTTTCATTATCTCCTAATCGGAGATTAGGCAAATAGGCTCAAAATGATACCCAATATGACAATCTACAAAGTTAAGAAGAGTCTGCACTCAAATTTATGTCGTTTATAGGGGGACACGCTAACGAGCCTTGGGCTCATTGTGCCCCCATTGTAACCAGTGTTTGCAATAAATTTGTTTAAACCAAATTTATGTCGTTCCGGAGATAAGGTTGAAAGTTTGAAAGCGAGTCCATAATGGCCACCCCATGCCTGGTAGCGTTAATAAGTTTGGATATATTCACCATCACATTCAAATATCTTCATGCGACAAAGCTTACATTTGTTTTGTGCCATAACAGTACTTTTCCAAGAAAAGTAACTATAGTCTATGTTGTAATAGAAAATAAAATACGTCGGGTATAATTAGGCAAATTACATGCTTATATATGACAATTTCTTTTAATACCATTCATTGTCGCCTATTAAGGAATCATCATTTTCGCTTCCCGAAAAAGTGCGGATTTTGGCCCGTCAGATATTCAATTCCGGCCACGATTAACTCCGTAGTGGGTGCGATCAACAAGCAGCTGTTATATACTCGTTTGGAGAAATGGTTACGTCCAGCAGGGTGATAATATAGATATCAGTTAGTAGAAAGGTAAGAAGAATTACGATGCTGTCAAAATCGGGCGACCTTCCTTATTATAAAATTAGGGAGGGACCACTTTGTGCGAAACCGTGGCAAGTGTGGAGTGCATCCTTAAAGGCTAGGGTGTTTTCTCAGAATTTCTGTTCTCAAGGCTATGACAATCTGGAAGTGTTTGCAAGTTGCTTGCAGTTGCTTGTAGTATGCAGTTTTATCGGATATCCCGTCAATCACTTTTCCCCTACCCCATCTTTGGTTTTGCGACTTTTGCTGAAACATCACGAGCTCAATAAGAATATCATAGCATTATGCATTGACCGTGACAATCAGACCCATGTACAAAGATCGGGAGTGATGACCAGCTTTCGAATGAGGCATGAGGAGCAAAATAAACGCAAAAATAACTAAAAAAAAATTCATTCCGACTTTTCCAAAGGATTGGGGGGTGGGAGTACAAACTTCGAGATAAAAGCGCGTAAGCGTCCATAGAACATTATTAAGCACGCTGCCGATAGGTTGGCATCAATTATTTTTTTGTGAGTCTAAATGTACTAGGATTTGATCAAGTAATTCTGGGGTGATGGGCAGTTTCCGGGTAGTGACATCACTCAAAGCTCGACGAATGCCCTTTAGAACAGTTTAGCTGGAAATTGTCATTTAGCGAGTGCATGAGGGGAACGATGTTCCGATATTGCTTTAAGCAAATTTAAGTGTCCTCGCAAGCAAAACTGCATATACGCAAAGTACACTCCTGGTAGCTGGTACGGGAGAATATCTAAAATACGAACAAAAAGCGAGATACGAATCCCTGTGTGTCTTATACAAGATTTTGGTCGACTATGCAGATGTCTGAGATTAATAATAATGAATACAATGAATTCTCTATCGACCCATTTTCTTGTCATAGTTGAATAAATAACACACATGCAAACACTTATGTTGGCAGGAAAGCACAATTTGGGGTATAGCCCCCAAGGCAGAAATTATCGTGAGGGGGATTGGGGACCACATTGTCCATGCTCAATTTCATGAATAATTTAACTTTCCACTTTTTGTCTGTTTTCCACACAAGTTGCAGATCTATAATTTCGCACACAAACAGGTTGCTTGATATCCCGCGGAGAAACTATATGAAATTCAGGTTCTACACCAGTCAATATGAATTCGCCTTGAGCTGTTGAGGGTTGGTTGATGGTAATTCTTCGCACTAAGTGTCTAATTTCAAGCCAGTGTCACGTGCAGGACCAGGATCAACTATCACTGCTAGTGTTTTGACCCCTGGAAATTTGAGTGGTCATTGCTACACACAAACCGACCGTTTTCCGTTCGTGCCGCGGGAATCTCAGTAGCAAATTTTCGAAAGCATCTCCAAAAGGGCAAGAACCCTTAGCTTTAAATATTTTATAGTGTCCGGTCACACGACTGTCATATGTCGGCATCTGTTTACGTTTGGGAACAAGAATGTTTTTCCATATTTAACATGTTAATTACCCCCTTTAGACAAAGCTATATCGGGGAGTAGTAAAGAATAGAAGTCATGTACAGTCATGAATGAAGTTTTCTTCAAATCCTCAAAATTGCAACCGTTTATCCTCCCCGAATGATTCTTTACTACTCCCAATATTGAATAGTTGGAAAACGATTGCAATTGTGAGGATTTGAGGAAAATTTCATTCAGGACTCATTCCACACACGGGTTACTATGGCTCCTATTCTTTACTACTTCCCTACATCGTATTAGGTTGAATGTAACCCTTATCAAAGATGAGACCGGCTAATGAAGCTTGAATACAAACTAAAATTGAATATACCTCAACTAGCTGCTGTCATTACAGCATTTCCAGGAAGTGGATACTCATTATGTTTTCATGAGATACGGCTTCGGTGGATCCGTCGCGACTTTGAACGTGAATATATCTGAATCCTTTGAAGATTTTCGGATCAAACTTTCCAAGCTATATCCTACGGTCTGCGAAATTCGTCTGGTTGTGTTCTGGTATCCAATGTTCACAACTACGTGACGGTGTAGTCGGAGCATAGATGAAACTTTGTAACACGATTTTATCTGAATGGCTTGTTTATATTAATTTCTATGAAATTTGACCATATAAAAATGATTTTGAAGGATTGCTGAAAAGATGTTGGTTTTGCTGGCGCTGACGTTTGCTTGCGTCTCAATGAAGATATTTATCGGGGAATGAAAATTGAGCAATTCGATCGAGACATGCATAAATATAGCATTGCCGACATGATTAATTGCCATTGATACAAAGCAAATGGCCAAAATGGAAATTTAGAATTCTCTGAAATAACTTCAAAACCACCCATAACCATTTGAAGAGTTTTCCGTTGAAGACGTCTCCATATGGCTGGGATTTCGCATGATTCTTTTTCGTGGCATTTGTTCATCGCCACGTGAAGCTATAGATATGAACTGATGAAACGCGATGTCTTCAAAACAACTGGTTTGATTTACACGAATTTGGGAATAATGATACAAGCGTCTGGTCCGTCGTTCAATATTCAGTCGTCGTCCATTATTATTTGTTAAACGAATTTCCGCATCCAAAATCCAATTCGTATAATAGCATTAGCCCCAAATTAAAAGAAAGAATTTCCTGCAAGAGAGAAGCGGTCAACAGTTTTCAATGATGCCAGCAAGACATCATGATGATCCAAAAATGTCTAATTCGTATCGCTGATCAGTATTCTTAATCTATATCATTTTCGTTGTTAAGTCGTTATTTGGAGTATGATATATCTGTCACGCTTTGATTGTGACTTTTCATAGGCAAATGACTGAGACTGTTTTGTTGGTGTTGTCGTAATCAAGAAGGTGCGTTTTTTGCCTTTCAAAATAAGAATTTTGCGAAAGAGAATTTGACTTTTTTGAATCAGGGACAAGTACTTTTTTCTAGATTGCTAAGCGTGAAAATAGATAGCATTCCCACGTGAAAATTCACATCCCTGGCAAGCCCAATAACCAATTATATAAAAATTGAAATTCACTGACTTAGTTTCAATATCGGACATGGACAAAGGCAAATTCATCTGACACAATTTGTTGGCTTTTTATGCATTTTATTATCGGGATCTTGTAGATCAGACAAACTGTAAGCACATGCTGCATCGAGTGGTATTGGCAACTAAAATACAGGTATAAATTTAGGTTCTAATTGTGATTGTCCCTTGCACATGTGCACGCTGTATTTTCCATTCTCTAAGACATGGCTAAATCTATTATATGGATGCGACAAAATTTAGATTTTTGGATCGTGTACTTCACGCCGAGGAGCAGATGTCCCATATATACTAACCTACCAAACATAGAATATGAAGTATATGTAAGTGTACAGTTTGGGTGTTTTTATGAGAAAGTAAAAAAAACAACAAGGACAGTGATTATAATATACATGTAACTGTCAAACAATTAAAATAGCGATGGCACATCCCATCCACAGTCTCCACTCGTGGATAAAGAAAAATGTTGAGTTGGGGGTCAACAGAGTTCATCAAGAGAGCATGCACTGTATGCTTATTAATGCATCAGCACCCCACCCCGGCCTCGGATCCCTTCTCAGGCATTACTCCCAGGCATGAGTCCCGCCCCCTCTTCCCGAAGCTGATGTGCCTAAGAAACTCTCCCAAAGATCGGCTTTTCTTGAAACTCAACTACTTAGATACAGGACTGGACATTATTAATTTACCTCGAATCCTGAATGATCCAGAGGTACGCAACACTGTACCAAACTATTTTAAGTTCACAGAACCTCCTTGCATTTCATATAAGTATACTAAATCTAAAGCCACCAAAATATTCAATTACTATAATGCTGTCAAGGAGTTTGACTGGAACTTATACACGTCGGGGGTTGGGGGGGGCTATAGGTGTGATTATGAATCGTCGAACTTTATCTATACACCATGCAAACATGTTGTGACTGGTGACCCTGGTGTGGTGAGTGATAAGGACCTAAGATTACTCCTGATGAAGGGACCTAAATATAGAGAGCCGAGAAATATAAATCTGAAGGCCGACCAGAAGATAGTCCTGTCTGCTTTGGAACAGTACGTTATTGATTGGTCTAAGCGAGAAAAAGTTGAACCTACAGTACTCGCTGATTGGCTGGACCTCACAAAGAGCAAGGTCGTTGAAGCAATCCGCCATATTGACAGAAGTACCCTTCCCCAAGCAAAAGAAGTACTGAGAAGCCCCAATTAGCAAGAAGTTTTAGCAAATCTCTAGAGTAAATTCGTCATAGTCCCAGCAGACAAAGCTTCAAATAATACAATATTCATATGTAAATATTACTATTACCAGATGCTGGTTGAAGAATTGAGTGTAAACATATGTGATATTTGGTTCCTTGGAATCTGATTGGTTCTACGCTGATATTGGGGTCAAGCAAGGATGCATCTTGTCACCCGCGTTATTTTGTCTTTTGATGAACGACTTAGCGAAGGATTTGAATGAAAATAATTGTGGGGTATATTTGAATGCTACGCACATACCCGGTCTTTTCTATGCGGATGACATCGTACCATGAACACATTTCCACATATCTGCGGGATAAGAATCAGAAACTTCTTGGAAATATGTTGACCACTCTGGCAAGTCATTTCGACTTTAATAGATGTTTCCTCGGCGACACACTGTGGAAAACGTGTTCTTTGCCGGCTTTATGCCATGCAGCAGGTGTATGGTTTACGAATTCGGCAACAGACAATAGGCTGCTCCTCTCTTTCCAATATAACACTGGCGCAAAAATCCTGGGGAATCCTGGCTTTCCCGCCACCGAAGCCGTTTTAGGGGATCTAGGATGGATACCTTTAAACACGAAACTAGACATCCTTCGCGTTCGTTATTTCGAAAGGCTTTCGGCTATGGAATGCTCGCGATTGACGAAGGTAGTCTTCAATGATTTAAGAACATACTATGATAACGGTGGACGCTCCTCTTGACCATATTTTGAATACATGAATGCGCTATTTCAAAAGCATGGATTAGATCACTTCGGTCAACGTGGAATCACTGTAAATGCTAATAGTTTTGAAAAAATATGCAGATTAGAATCTTTAAACAAGTGGCGAACTGATATGAACGCTAAGTCCACCTTGTCGCTTTACGCGCGTTTTAAAAAATACCCAAGCACTGCAGAATATCTTTTGTCTTGTAGTGATTTCTACGAATCTTCCCTTAAGTTTAGGGCCAGAAGTAATACGCTTGGTCTTCAAGTCGACCAGGTTCGATGGCAAAGATCTGATTCTGATCAATGTCCGCTGTGCCAAGATTCCAGGGAAGACCTCTATCACTTCACTCTGCACTGTCCTGTCTTGGCCGAATGTAGAAAAACAATGTATGAATCTCTTCAACTCGCATTACAAGCACGACAACGTGAACATATATAGCACGATTTTTTAAATGCTAACGACACCTCTAAACTATGTACTTTATATGGGGACAGTTGTTTTGACCTTGATAATCTTAGAGGGGGTGAATTTGACCGTGGCATTAAGAATTTTTTAAGAGACGCCTGGGCCTTAAGAAAAGGTCTGAATAATTTTAGATCAGTTTTATAATGTTGCTAGTCACCAATATCTATAGTTTATTGGTATACGGTATGTAACTCATTTATTAGTATGTATACAGTATGTCACTGTCTTTTATTAATATGTATAAGGTGCGTGAATGTCTTTCTGCTTTATTGGTATGTATACGGTATGTAACTGTCTTTTATTAATATATATACAATGCATATTTGTCTCTTATTACCATGTATACGGTATGTAACGGTCCTTTTTAGTATCCCTTACAAACATAAACGTGGGGATTGCGTAGGGAAACTGTGGGGTATTGGTGGGCGCGTGGGGTTCGTGTGGGGCGAAGCGTGGTTTAGAACTTTCCTCGTGGGGATAACGTAGGGTTTGTGTGGGGCAGCTGCCCACGGTTATGCAAATTTAGCATAAATATGGGGATTATGTAGGGCTGATGTGGGGATTATGCCGGGTGAATGGGCGAGAATTCAAAGTCCGCGTGGGGATGATGTAGGGCATAACTGTATCTGCTAAATATTCAAAGTGTAACGTGGGGTTCGTGTAGGGAAAATGAACTTCGGAGTTAATCGACTGAGTTGTTTATAGGGATTAGGTGGGGTGGATTTTTTCCAGCGCTCGTAGACAAAGTCCAATGTAGGGAATGTGCCGGGCTGTGCTGAAAGTTTAAGTCCGGCGTGGGGATGATGTAGGGCAAAATGCTCGCCGTTTTCATAGCTTAAGTTAAACGTGGGGATTTTGTTGGGTAAGCATGTTTTCATGCATAGCCTAAGACGATAGTGGGGTTGAAGTGGGGCGATATTTTATTTGCACATATAGTGTGAGATAGATGTGGGGATCATGCAGGCAGACTGTGAACTCTGTTTTCTTAAAACAGTAAAGATTTTGGGCCAGTTTCAGTTCAGTAGCATCAAAAAGACGGATACGCCAACCCACGCAGTCAGAAAACAGGTGATGGGCCATCACTTTTTTGTGGTGATGGGGTGATGGGGTCTGGTCATCACCCTTTTAGGGTGATGAGAAAAGGTGACGACAAAATCCATCACCCTGAAAAGGTGATGAAACCAGGCCATCACCATAAAAGTGTGATAAGATCCAGTCATGATGAACGACGAGTGGCCATCCTTGGTCATCACCCTAAGAAGTTGATGAAATCTCATCACCTTTTTAGGGTGATGACAGATGAGTGGTCAGACAAGATCATCACCTTTATAAACAGCTATATCCAAATAAATATTGGTTTCCTAAAATCTATTTACCTCTACAAAATTTCTGTAATATATCAGTTTCATTATACTGTAAATTGATATAATTTGTAATTTTACCTGACACACGTAATAGGTATAAAAAGATTATTTTTTCATTCACTTGCATTACTAATGGAAAATTTATTTACCCCTCACCAGAAAGATAAAGATTTGACTTGGAAAGTCTATGTAATACGCATAGAGTTGTGTTTAGAAATCAAGTTGTCCTTCTGGAAATTATTAATAGAATCTATGGTACCGAGCTGATGCCATCAACCCAGGCATTGCTATTTGGAAACGATGAAAAAAGTACAAAATTAAACATTGAAGCTCAGATATGTTTAGGTGAGTTTATCAAAACGACAATACGATTTGAATAAGAATATAATTATACACAAAACTAACAACAAAGAAAAAGTAACTACCCCTAGCAAATCCTAAGCGACCGATATTAGCATAATAACCACATAAATATCTCTAGTCCCCCCCCCCCCCCACCTCAGCAATTAGCTGAATTATGTTTCGATATTGTTCTCTCCGGCCGTCACATGTTGTATTCTATATGTATATAAGATTGTAATTAATGTTGTGTATTTCAAACTATGCAAAAGTGGGAGACGCAGTAATAAGTCTATCTTAATGCGCTCCAACAATGCACAAAATGCAATAAAGCATCATATAACCCAAGAGTTGTGCCCCCTGTCCTGTAGCTCTTTTGTACCTGTGGGTAAATTTGTTTGCACTCCAGTGAAAGCGGAAGGGCCCAGAATCTGACACCGGGCGATGAAATGCCAAACTTTATCTGTTGTGTTCCGGGCTGCAATGCCGCTGTTAAAAAACGGAACAAAGAGAGGAAATATCCATGGTTGATGTAACTTTTCACCCATTTCCCACCCGAGAGAAAAATGCGTTGCGTCGAAACTGGGTTCAACAGTTCAAATGGTTCGACGCGAAGCGACATGGGGACCAAACAAGTTTACCCGGATTTGCTCCTTACAAGTTACATTTTGAAGGAGGTGTTGGTCCAACTTCGCATAACCCGGTGCCAACATTATTCCCATGGAAGGTGGACGCCAAGAGACGGTTAGTTTCTTTCCCTGTGCCGTACCGTAGACAATGATCATTGTTGTTATATTTAGCTCTATCGCAACTCGGCATGGCTGCACGTTGTTGAACAATCAAAACACTGCGGGCGGTTTGAAGCAAGTATCCTGCTTGTCAACCACATGCAGTTGCCTGGCCAGTAGGATATTGGATGGTCGATGTCTACGTATAATTATTTCCAATAAATTATGAAAATTAATAAATATTAAAAAAAAAAATTAAATCGATTTTTTTTTAAATATTTTTTCTAAGTGTATTTCTCTTTCATCTTTGGCTCAATTAAAGTCATTCCCTATAATGTCAAGCCGAGTTACTACAGTTTTTAATTATCTACCATACCCTGCCCTCTATGACATAGAATAAAAGAGAAGTTGGGAATAGAACCGCTCAACACGGTCATTTCAAAACATTCTCATAGACTGAGGGCATTAAGGTTAATTTGAAAATATTTAGCAGATGCTCAGAAAACCATGAAGAATAATTTTTTCAATTCATTTTATTATTTTGGCCAGCCATAGCTGCTTCTGTCACAGTATTTCAAGATATTTGAGAACCTCTGTCATCATTCTATGAAACAATCATTTACATGTACAGCCATAAATGAGACCTGCTACATCAAACCTCTTTTATGGGTTAGAAACACTATGATTTCCCTTCCTTCCACTGTAACAGTCTCAAACTCAATAACAATTTCAGGTAGAAAATCCTCCCATGTCAAGTTCTTTGAATAATGACATCCATTCATTGCTAATAGTGTGTCCCTCCCCCCCCCACATTCTCCCCCCCCCCCACAAGTATGTATCCAGCCACACCTGAATCTACATGTATTCTGTGTGTGATGTGCATTCCACACACCCCCTCCCCCCCCCTCCTTCAATTGTTTGCCCTTTAACTGACTCTGGCACATGCCGGTAACCCGTGATGTTTGTACTGGTGCTCACCTAACCCTTTTAGCCTGACAGAGTACATGTATATGTAACAAACTAATACTTGTATATTTCACGTTTTATGTCCCATTGCGAAATGGCTACCGTACTCCGACCTTTATGGTGAATACAATTTGTACTATATATGGTTTTCTTCTACACAACAGTCCATGTATACTTGAACAGTTGATAAAATGGTACATTGGCTGCACTTACTTGTTGCAGTATACTATTATGACGTGACGTCATAACAAAATGGCTTGTGTTGTGACATCACAATACATGTATAAACTTATGTCGGTTACATGTACACATACATGACATAAGTCAGGCTGCTAATTTACTTCTGTTCATGGATTATACTCTATAATTAGATCCTGGTACATTTCCTCTGCAACATGTACATGTACTTGCATTACATGTATTCATGAATACATGATTACATGTGAAGATAATGGTATTTCTAAATGAGTACCGTTGATTGGTGAAAATCCATGATATGGGAATACTCGATATTTCGGTGAGATTTTAATCGATTTTGACAAATTATTTCACCTAGTCACAAAAACAATTGTAAACTAAGTTGCACATGTTTATGTTATTCGTCCTATCGCTGTACTAGGGCTGAATTTAATCAGATTTTATGGATTATATAGATACAAGCAGGTCTGTTATAACTGTGAGATAAATTTGCAGTGTACATGGACAGATGGAGTTAAATATGTTTAATTTGTCGATTAGTATAATTCAAGGACGATTATAGGTAAATATGCGATATTGCTGTCTCAGACAACCCAGCTTCACAGCGAGCTGTTCCTACCCGTAACTGACTTTCATAAGATTATAACTTTAGGAAATACAGATAAATTGCTATGAATAAAAATTTAAAGAAATAAAATGTATCCTCCAGTAATTATCTGAGGACAGTTAGTTCACAAAATACACTGTACTAAAGTTTAAGAACTTTTTGACATACATAATCAATTTATTAAATAAAATTGGCACCAGACCATGTAGAATTGAATTTTCATCCCAGTTGTGCGGGTCATTAAAAGTTGATGGAACAGCTTATTGGTTATTGTCTTTTCTTGTTCAGCGAGAGTACTCTATTTTGGTAGTATCCCTAACCAGTTCATGCAGTGACAATAATTTGCTACAGAATGTATACTGCCCTGATTGAGTTTTATCTAATTGTGTTTGTATTTCAATGATCTATAGGAACAGGCAAATACTGGACCCCACTCTCATTGTGTGCATTGGTAACAGGATAATGGATTAGATCGGCTTGTGGACCTCATGTGAATACCAGTTATCCTCTCCTACAACTTAGAA